>VWZW01000750.1:246461-400235 GCA_013397115.1 Edolisoma coerulescens | reverse complement strand
GTCTGCCCGCGATGCCAGGGCAGCCTAGATACGTGCTGCTCTACATACACCTTAGAGACTCTGGGAATACTGCTTCTTCAGGAATAGAAGCTTTGCTTTTGCAATCACATCCATAGGCTTCTTGTGAGCAGTCTGCCTCAGAGACTAAGATATTAAAATCGCTGATATGATACAGCTGGTATCAACGAGAATAAAGAGCTGTATTGTTTTCAAATGTACGCTGGAACTGTGGGAGCTGGCAGATGTAGACATTTTGGCAGGCTGGGGCGAATTGTGGGACAGCTGCGGTCAGAATCTTCGTGATAAACAGTGCAAACATTCCTGTCAAAATACTCAGGCGTGAAATCATTGGGATTACCGTAGCTAGTGGAAACTGAGGTAATGTGTTTTCCCAAGTAATGTGTACAGCGTGGAGCCAGCTATAAGTAGTAGGAACTACTACTGCTATTTTAAGAATTTTTTTGCATTACTCAGAACATGAACTTGATGTGATAACTAAACTGTGTGCTGCAGCCTTTCTTAAAAGTAGAGTGCCATAGAAATCGATGCAGAATTCCTTTGTTTTAATAAGACATTAAGAACCTGGTTCAACCCAGAGAAACTGCTTGTAACTGGCACAGGCAAAACTCAGCTATGATGATGCTTTTAGGATAACTTTGATGTAGGCTTGGACCAGATTTCAAGTTATGCTGTATAAGGTTCTTCAGTGAACTCTGTCTCTGAAATTACAGGCCAATTCATCTTTTAGGATTTTATTACCTGTGGAATCGAAAAGCTGCTTCAATTTCTTAATTTTTTCTTCCTTATTAAATGCCTCTACAGAGAACTGAGAATTATGTACAGAACACACATCAGGGAAAAAATACACATCCTCAGAAGGCTTGCCTACACAGAGAAGTAGGAAGAATGTGGCAAACTACCAAGTGCATGTAATTAATTTCTAGCTGGAGGTCTAGATTCTAGCCAACATTTGGATATAAGGAGTAGGAAATGTGTGCACGGATATTTCCCGTTTAATAGAGAGACCCTCTACTATAGTAATTCTGTGTTTCGGTCTCTTGCAAGCTCAGCTTCCCTTGTAGTGCCCATGTCCTTCGAAAACTACACCTGAGCCTTGTTTTCCAGCTTGCAAAGGCAGGTGACTTTTAGCTGATAGTGGAGTGGATGATCTGCACAGCAAATGGGCAAGAGTAGGGTACTGTACACATTTCCTCCTCTTTATTAGTTCTCATTACTCTCACTAGAAACCTGAAACTCTTGGGTTTGTTTGTGCACAGAATTGTATGAGAAGAGGAAATTAGCACTCTCCTCTGTTTCTGACACCAGAGCATGTCCTACAGAGACCCCAGCTTTTCCGTGTTCGGACACGAGGTCCCCGCTGCTCCCTGGGATGGTCAGGGCTTCTCTGTTGTGTGTGGTTGTGACTTCCTGGTCTCAACCTCTGGGAATTCCTTTACTGTGAACAAAAGTCTCTTGCAAGTTAACGTTCACAGAAATTACTGTAACAAATTGGGTGAATTCTTTTGACCCTGTATCTCCCTCTGGTTACAAGGTAACTCCACAAGGACAACAGATTATGAAAATGTTTGTTTTACAACTGACACTTGCATATCTGTTTCCAGCTGCTTATATTTTCTTTAAAATAACTGTAAGCTGGCATATGTTTAAGAGTGTTTTGAGGATACTGCACTGGGTTTGCCTGGTTTTCCTTATACAATGCCTGTCTGACCGCTGCATGGAGCTGCAGGTACACCTATGCATGTAAATGTTGCTGGCTAAGCTGCTTTCTGCATCCTGGAAAGGAGGACTCTGGTTGTTTACATAGATTAATGTCTATGTATTAAAAGTTCTAAAGTGTATGTTAGTGTGAGCTATTGCTTACTGAACTGGTACCATAGAGCTAAATTATAGACAGGAAATCCTGGTGGTGTCTAAACACGCTGATAAAATTGAAAGAAGATGATGGTGATGCTGCATCAATCCCCATAGTTACAAGCAGTGTCTGGATTAATTCTGGATAAAATTCATGTAATTCATTGTTTTCACATGCTATAATATAGTTAAATGAACCATCCCTTACTCTTAATGTAGACAGAGGTAGTGACCTGTATTATTGATAAGAAAAGCTGAGCAACACTACTTAGAAGTATATTAGAGAAGTGCTTTTTTTTTTTTCAGAGAAGACTTGGTGCATGCTTGTGCTTAGAACGCTGATACTGTAGGTTTTCTGTTCAGAACAGATTTGCCATTGTGATGTTTGCAGTGAGCAGATGCACAATCCACGTTTCATGCAGGGTGGTATTTCCATAAAGCCTTTTTGTGTTTCTGCCTCCTAGGGGGCATAAAGTAACGGGGTTTGTTTACAGTTTTTTTCCCCTTCAAAACTGGAAAATACTAGCAGTGAAAATTAGATAAATTATGACTAAGTAGTTTTATTCCAAAAATATTTTTTATTTTGTAATCCTGTACTAGATGGAGAGTTGTAATGGAATTTTACTTTTGCATATCCTTTTTTTGTTTTCCATTAATGAAGAGGTCACCAGAGGTTTCTTAGTCATGGCACTAGTAAGAGGATATGTACAGCCAGAGAGTGATGCAGAGCATGAGCTCATTGTCCAAGCCGCCGGTTCAGTTGTCTTCCTTCACATTAAATCAAAACCAGAAGTAGTATAAAATAATCCATAGTTATTTATTATGTAAAGAACTGTCTGGCATCATAAGTAATATTATAATTTGTATTATTTCACAATATGATTCAGAGTAAATGTTTTTTTTCTTTTAACTGCTGTTGTTATTGCCACTCCTCTTCCCCAAGAGGGGCCCAAAGAGCAAAATGGCAAATAATTCAAAGTCCTATAAAATATTAACTTAAAGCTCACTGTAGCCTTTTGCAATGCATAATGTAGCACCCTTAGAGTCCTAAGTAAGAGCAGCAGAGTAGTGTGCAGTTATTGACAAATAGTGCACGCTGTTGATAAATTTATGTTTTACTGTTTGGATTTTGTGTGTGTGGAGCAGTGTTTGGGTTTTGTGGGCCTGTTTTTTTGCAAGCATTAATGTTGAAGTGTGAGAACCAGGAAATACAGGATGTTTGGGACAGTGTGTTACAAACAGATAAAAAATGATACTTTTGTGGTCTCCAGACAGTCCTGTTTCATGCTGAAGGATGATCTGTGCAAAGAGTCTGTAACTTCTGACTTCATACAGATATTTAAAAGATCTCAAGCTTCCCAAATCTGTTTGATATTAGCTTTGTAGGACAAATCAAGGAATTTTAGAGAAAGCAGACTTCTTTCCAACTTTACTGCTGATTCTGAACTTGTAACTTTGTTTTCATAGGTTCAGCACATCAAGACAAACACTGATGTGGATTCCAGACTCATTTTTTTCCAGGTATTTGTAATATATCATCACATTTAACAAAGACAAATTAACAGTCATGAAAAAAATATTTATGTTCTCAGTTCTTAATTTATTTTGTAAATAGTATCTTTATTAGTGTCCTTAATACTTTTCCCTGCCCATCTCAAGCAATGGGACAGATTCATTTGAAATAAGCTATTATCCAAGAGGCATCTTCTTGCTTGAATGTAACCATGGCAGCTTATGCGTGCTGAGGAGTTGTCACTTTTTACTGAGAGTGTTGTGGAAATAACCTCCAAATCTGCAGGAAAGAGACAAACCACTGGCTGTGACTCTATCACCCCCTGTGATCTTACTGGCCATATGCATTAGCACTGCCTTTAACATTTTTGGTTTTGTTTGGTTTGGGTTTTTTTTGAGTTATTGCTCTACTCTGAGTTAACTCAAAGTTTTGAGGGTTTTAACTTGTGATATAAGAGCTGCTGAATTGTTGAACATCCTCCTTTTATGTCACTGCCATTACTACTTCTGCAGGTTTGTATTTTTTTCTGCAGCTGCTGTACCTCTATCACCCCAGTTAATCCTAAACCCACAAAAGAAAACCTAAATGCTGGCAATTTTGCTTCCTTACATTTAATTTTTAGATTCTAGACTTCTTTCCCAATAAAAGCCTGGCAGCTGACATATGCAGCATTTCTTGTTCCTATTTTACTGAAATGTTCAGATAAATGAAATGCCAGGGAAATGTCACCTTCTTTGAGGCATGCAAGGAAATGCACAAGGAGGAAGTCTCATGCTATTCCCCAGTCTCTCAACACTAAATATGCTGTCTAAGGAGGTTGTCCTGCAAGTTATCTGATACTGGAAAATCTCCTATAATTGTCATCCAGAATCAAATGAAAGCTGTTGGTGTTGGTGTCCATCTTGCTTGTAAAATGAGATTTTGGCATTGTGTTTTATATGGATCTGGAGAAAAAGTATTTTGATCTGATTGGAGAAAACCTTTGAAGTAAAATTGTGTAAAAATAGTTCATCCTATTCTTGTCCAGTAAATCCTTGCAGACTGGGTTGTTTCCTCTTCCTTTTTGCTTCAGCAGCTTTTACCAAGTAAACCACATTTTAACAAACTGCACAGCTCTCTTAAGTGCCTGGGAAAACTTCTTCATCCTTTCAGGCTAGGCCTTGTGTCTGTTTTGTTTGGGAATCCAAAGGTCCTTATAATGCAGCTCTCAGCCTTTCCTTAGGTGTGCATGCACTGCTCCTTTGTTCAGGAGAGCTATTTCACTCCTTCAGCATTCTGGCTGTTTTCTTTGCTCAGATACACTGTGTTACCAAAATGTAACCAAAAATATACAAGGAGAGCAAACTGACCCAGAGCGTTGCTATCCTGTGTTTGTGCCAGTACATTTCTGAGGGACATCTAATGAAGATTTCCTGTTTTTCAGTTTGCTGAGTGGAAGAATTTCAACACTAAAGGATGAAACTGGTGCTGTGAGTAATGAACACGCTGTAACTCATTAATTCAATGTTATGCTTTTGGTTAGTTTCTCTCCTAAAGCATTTTCACTGTCGGTGCTAATGGAATTACATTGCCTGAATCAGGCTAAACTTTCATCAAAATTAGTGACATCTCTGGCTTTCTGGGTTCTCATCTTTGTTTCAAGCTAAGTGAGACTGGAACAATGTACATATTTCTGTGCTAATTCTGCATTGTGCAGGTCATGCAGAAACAGCAACTCTCCTTTTCTTAAGCAGAGAAAATGCTAATTGCTGTATTGTAAGGAGTTGTAATTTTCATTAGATAGGCGTTGCATATATAGTTGAGTAATCCAACATGGAAATGTAGCTTTTTTTTTTTTGTGGCAAAAACATGTAGCAAAATTGGCATTCTAGTCTGTGGCTATGATATTCTTAAATGGGAAACTATAGTTAGAGTAATGTTGTTGAGTGATAGTGAGGCACACAAGTACTTTGCTAAAAGTGTAGAGGTAGTTTTGATGGTAATTGAATTTTAAAAAGTCTAGACCTCTCCCGAGATCTTATTACAGTTACTGCATATTGAACACATGCTAGAAAGTGAAAGCATCCATTGTCCTTTGTGGAGATGAGAACCTAAAGAACAGATTTATTAAGTGCCATCTATTTGCAGCAGTGTTTGTATATATGTCCTTCAGGAATGTTAAATTAGTGGATAGTAGAATAATGAGAACAAAGAAGAGGCTCAAAAACTTTGGGTTTTTTTTGTCTGCTCACTACCTCATCTTCAACTCCTTCTTCCCACATTCAGCATAAAATAGCACTTCAGTTGATGGTTGCTCCATAATAGCACTCAAGTACAGAAATTTTTCTTTGCAGATATTTATTGATCGAGATCCAGCAGCATTTGCACCCATTTTAAATTTTCTTCGCACGAAGGAGTTAGACTTACGGTAAGAAGTTCTAATTATTTCAAGTGAAAATTAATTCAATCAGAAGCATTAGAAACTTTTTCAAATGAGAAATATCACATTTTACTTTTCTGGTTGGGTGCCTGGTATATGGCTGAGCTCCCTCATAGATGTGGGGCCATGTCTAGAGTACATGTATGTCACGGTGGAGGCAGAAATGGTGACATTCTACTTTGCTAGTAGATTCTTGTAATTTAGACCACTTCTTGCAGTGTATTTCTTTATTGTTTCTATATCTTTATTTTAATGAAAGTTAAATCAAATCAAGATCACCTTGAAATCTCAAACATCAACATGTTGAATGCATTTTATGGTAATTCTTTAAACTGTTAGGTAGCTTGATATTTAGATTGTGTAATACCCAGTTATATGCAAGCATTTATATTCAAGGTATTTACTCACTTTGTTCTTGTTGGTTTTTGTTTTGCCTTTTTTTTTTTATTTCTGTAGGGGAGTGAGTATTAATGTTCTCAGGCATGAAGCTGAATTCTATGGAATCACTCCTTTAGGTAATTTTTTTTTTTCTTGATGTGAGGTCATCTTATATTTATTATTGTAGTAATGGTCCACTGACAAATCCTGAACAGTTGTGACCCTGAAGGGTAAAGGTTTGGGGTTTTTTTCGAAGTAAAAGTTTTGAAAAACGGAAGGATATTTGAGATAATGTAATGTTTTCAAGGAAGTGAAAGCTGTGGTCATATCTGGGTTTCCTCCTTAGTGAGAAGATTGCTACTATGTGAAGAACTGGAACGCTCATCTTGTGGCAGTGTCCTTTTTCATGGCTACCTACCTCCTCCAGGTATTCTTGTATTCATGGTCTGATGTTGCCTGCAGTCATTTGCTGCTTTGGTTTGTGGGGATGATTGGCTGAGGTGGTTACCCTGGCTGTCAAACTGTCCCGAGAAAGCCTTCCTGTGGCTAAGGACAAATGGTTGAACAGAACATTATTGTGATTAAAACCCAAGACTTGCATCTCTGTGCTGTAACAAACAGCATGTTTAGAGTACTAGGCAAGGGGTGTGGCGTGTTGGTACTAAGCAGGCTGTGCTTGGTTGTAGTCTAGAGCAGAGGTTCTTCAGGAGCCTTTCAGTTTAATGTCATCAGCATGAGGTGCTTTCTTCTTTCTGAACATAGTTACTTTGGATGTCCTACTGCCTAGGTGACAAATCACCACTTATGAGCTTTCCTTACCAATATGAGTGCCTGTTAGACTTTTTTAATTCTCTGTAGAGATGAACACGTGTTGTTAACCTGAAGTCTAAAGGATGTCTAGCCAATTATCGACAAGTTTTCTGAAGATAATTCCTTAAATTGTAAATGTCAACATAGAGAGCAAAAGCATTTTCTGTTTCAGTGTTACAGTATTGCCTGTTTCTTTTAGGGGATAAATTAAACTTTTCATTAAAATGCACAGGTTTTAATCCTGTATGTTGAAAGTGAACTGATTTCTGTAGTATTGCTAAAGTTTACGAAGGGAGACAAAACTTCTTTCTTTTTTTTTTCAATAGGCATTCCCAGCCGTAAAATAAATAATACTAGTGGGCCACCGACTGACATCAGAACGGGTCAGACTGAGAGTGAGATGCATGGAGGTGGTGTCCAGCCTACACTTGCTGGTACGGGGGAAGGTACAGTCAGACTAGGTGAGGAGTGTCAGTTTTAAAACCAAAGCAGATTGCAAAGATGATTATCTCTGGGAAATAAGAACTGTGTGCCTGTATCTGGTTTAAATGTGCTGGTCTGTGTTTGCCTTGTTAAAATTGCTGAATACTTCGTTAAAGACTACTCCCTATACAGTATTGAAGGCTCACTGCTGCACAATCCAGGTGTGAGGCTTGAAAGAAAAGCAAATCAAAGTTCTTCGTGCAGTCTTAGCGTGGCCCCTTAGACAAATGCCTTACACTGTACTAAAGCTGTAATAAAACCAGAGAGCCGCTGTCTCTTTGGTCTTTGTTCAGGTCCTCCTTCCTGTTCTTCCACCTCTTTCTTGCTCCTGGTGCCCGACTTGCCCTGCAAGAGTCAAGTTTTAGAGTAAAGGTAGTCCTCACAGAAAAGTTGTGCGAAAGACCTGAATTCTGACATTTTCCAGCTTTTGACTTTGCGAGCAAAATGATGCTGTTGGAAGTGTCATATTTCTGTTACAATCTTGTAAATGGTAGCAGTGTTAGGAAAATTTCAAGTATGTTAGAGATGAATCTGTGTAACATAAAATAAGGATACGAATTGCTGATTCTTCTTAGTGAGCTGCTGTAGGTTTGGAAGCAGACAGTCCTGGGGAAAATGAGGCAAAAGGTTCATTCTTCAAGCATTAGTTCTGTAGCATATCAAGGCTGTGAGAAGCAGTACTGCTAACTAGAATCTCGCTGAAAATATTTCTTGAGAACCTCAGTTATCAAAGTTTCTGTTGCACATCATAGCAGAGAGCTCTATCCTGTTATAGATGTCTCTGCTCATCTAATACTTGTCACTTGCCTGACTTCAGCTTTGTTGTTTTTAGGATTTCCTGTGGACCCACGGAAAGTCCTAATAGTAGCTGGCCACCACAATTGGATAGTAGCTGCCTATGCCCATTTTGCTGTTTGCTACAGGTAGGAATAGAGTTGCTTGTCAGGTTGCAGGAATCTAAAAAAATATAAAATCATTGGCTAACAGCAAAGCAAAAAGTTTACTCTGCAATAGCAGTAGATAAATGTGTTCAGTCTGATCCTTTAAGTATGAGTTGTTGCTTTTTTCGATGAAAATAAACTGCTTGATAGGAACTCAGATTTTCCTGCTTTGATGTGAGTTCTTGATACTGTTGAAAAAGTTACAAATTGACTCCAGTAAAACTGCTTCAAAAGCCTGTTTTAAAGCAGCCTTTTAAACGAAAAATTCATTTTAAAGGTTTTCCCTGCTGTGGGTTTGAAAACAGCCTATGAAGTTACAGTATCAAGGAAGTTGAAACAGTTAATGAATATTTGCTTCATAATTTTGATACCTTGTCTTAAACTTCAGGGTTTTTTGCTGAGCAAAACTGTTAAACACTTGCTACTTCACTTGGATGGCTGAAAAATATCTTCAGTGTCTTGTAAACAAACTGTCTGTTTTTTAAGATCAGGTGAACGTAAGCAATACCTCCATATTACAGAAGCTGGTTTTAGTTCACATCTCATAGCCCTGATTTAATTGGTGGCTGTCTTTTGGATGGAAAATAGTGGAAAGGCTGTTGCCCAGACCAATCTAACATGCCTGTCATACTGTGGTTCAGAAACAGAAAGGAGAAGAGTGTAATGTGAACAGTTTCTTTCTGTTTACTGCCAAGCTGAAGCCATAGTTTGCTGCCTTTTTCACTCTCTAGAATACTAACTCAGTTGCTTAAACTTTGTAACTTAAATCACACCTAACTTGCATTCACCACTGCAATTTTTTTGGCTTTAATTTTTATTAGATGTGGCTTCTCTTTTTCTGCTTAATGTTTTTGTTTTCGATTATGCTTCATATGGTCTGATGGAGAAAGAGGCAATGATCTGCAACTGGTTTTGTGCTAGTTGTCCCCTTCTTAGGATTTTATCTCTGACTGTTTTCCTTGGCTGCTAGCTCACTTTACGTGAAAGATTCTGCCTCTTTCCTGTTTGGCAAACTACTTAAAAGACTTGTTGCCATTGAAATTGTTGATGATTTTGATGAACCATGTCAGACTTGAATGGTTGCTGAGAGAGGGTGCAGATCAACACGCTAGTTTAAAGTGCTGCTTTTCTTCACAGAGACTCAAGGTAGCAGTCTTGTAGTTTCTTTTTCTTTCAAAACTTGAAAGGGCTTTAGGAATACAATGGTGGAATTTTCCCTCCTCCATTCTTCTACAGCTAAGTACAGTGCATCTTAAAGGTAATATCTTTTTTCTTTTGAAGTATGACAGAAGTTTTTAAAATTTGATCATAAAGTTTGCGAGAATGAATATAACCAAGACAAAGTCTTGCTATTGCAATTGTGCTCTTAAGTCCTTCACTACAATTTCTGCATGTTGTACGGGTAGAGCACAGTGATCTGGGGTGCTTCGGCTCCAAGCAGGATGCAGCGCTGAAGTGAAATAATGGCAACAATGCTAAAAAGTACACATATCTTTCTGCTTTTAATTTTAACATTTATATAATTTGACTGCAGAGATCTAGTCTGCTTTAGCTCCATTGCAAAGTGTCTAAATTATTGCCTGAAGTTGTCAGATAAATTGTGCTGACACCATGTAAGTCTTCAAAATGCACAGGGAAATGATTCTCTAAAAATAAAATTTACAGTCAGTTCAGTATTATCTGCTTACAGTATACCATAAACAGAAAATGTGGCTGGAGAGCAGAGCTTTGTGCTAAAGCATGACTGGGTTTCTTGCATGATATATAAGGATATTAATAGAGTTTTCTTCTAAAGTCTTATGCTGAACCTCATTATCTAGCATTTGTCTAGCCCAGGCTTTTGACTTCATCTTACAACTTCTATATCAGATGTGCTTATATGAAGAAAAAGCCCAGCACAGGATTCCAGTAGCTGCAGAGCACTGAAATAATATGAAATATCAGACTTCAAAATGGGAAAAAATGCAGCTCTTGTCGACTGTAGCTCTTAACTAGAATTTGAAGCTTTGTGGCTTGGAGTGTAAGACTGAATCATCCACTGGTTCAGGATTAGACTGGGCTGTCTGTTCCTGAATCTCTGACATCTGCTCCCTGTTCTCCTCTTTGCCCTTCCAGAATCAAAGAGTCATCTGGGTGGCAGCAGGTGTTCACGAGTCCTTATCTGGACTGGACCATTGAGCGAGTGGCTCTCAATGCCAAGGTGGTTGGAGGACCTCATGGAGACAAGGACAAGATGGTTGCAGTTGCCTCGGAGAGTAGCATTATCTTGTGGAGCATTCAAGATGGTGGTAGCGGCAGTGAAATTGGTAACTATAATTACCTGTTTTGTTTTTTCTTTTGTGTGTGTAACTAGAAAGAAGTCCAAGACCTTGTTCTGAGGTATGTGTGATGTGTAGTGTTCAGTATTCACTTTCACAGATTGACAAAACAAGCTATAGTACAGCAACCTGTTAGAGTATATTAACTTTCTTCAGTTCTGCGCCAGGAATCCCGTCTCAAAATCAAAAAAATGGAGAATAAAAGAGCACTCTGTTTAGTGAAGAGATAGTAACCAATACTTACTGTTCAGTTTGAGGTTTTTGTGTAAAAATTCAAATTAAGAGTTAAAATTTTCCTTAGAGTTGCATTTGAATCTAGGCTATAACACAAAGGAACTAAGCTTTGGACGTGGAAACCTACAGATACAAAGAGATTCTGCTCTTTCCTTTGTGATACTAATGTCACATTTTTACATAGAGATGATGAAAATACTTCAGTTCTCTGTCAAATATGGTTTATAAATGGAGTTTGGAAGACGAAAGTTTCTTGGGTTTATAACTTGGGTGTCAGGGTAGGAAAAAGCCCACACTGTTCCTTTTAGCATACAGGAATTATTGCTTACACACCTTGGCACTGAAGGACACACAATTGTAAGCTTTAGAAACAGCAAGAAGACATTTCCAGAAGTAAATATTCCCTGGTACTGGTCTGATGGCTTGTCTGAGTCATTGCTGTTCAAATATAGGGCAGATTTGGGAGGCACTGAAGGGAACAGTATTTGGAACTTCCTCTATCCTAATCCCTGGTGTTTGAATAACCACTGCTATGCCAGTAATGTCTGTTTCCTCTGGCAGTGGATACTGCTAACAAAGTATGACAGCAGTCTGGTTATGTGAGCACTTTTCTCTGAAACTTAATGCTGAGCTAATTTGTTATTAGACGGATCTCTAAAGTTGAAGCCTTGAGAATTATAGTGGCCATAAATTAAAGTCAAAATGACCAAATTCAAGTTTTGACCCACGTGCCTTTAAAGAAGAGCTTACTTGACAGATCCTCTGGCAATTTCTAGCCATATTAATGGTTGTTGCTTTTTTTTTCCCTGCATGAATGTGTGGAAACACTAAGTCATATTTGAAGATGGGGAAAGGCAAAGGTCTTGTATGAGCTGTGGACTGCTCTTTTACTTGTGACTCATAGAGTTCTTATATATCATCATGGTCAGCAAAATGGAAAAGGAGATTCCATTGTATTAAAAAAAATATAAAAGGTGTGTCTAACAGTTGAATGTGAAATTATCTCTATTAAACACAGCGAGTAATTATTGTACCTGAGAAGCCTTTTCTTCTCTTATGCCCCTGTTGACTGAATCTTAAGGACAGGGAAGAGTTGGTGTGACAGCTGTACTCCTGTAACAGGCATTGCTTTAAGCACTGTGCCATTACATTCCTCCTGCATTTTCTGGTTTCAATTAGCTGCTTGTGTTACTTTGGGATTTGCAGTAAGATACAAGAAGCACCATCTTGGATTTTTTTAAATCGAGTGCAAAGTGACACAAAAAACCATATGTAGACTTTTATTTCAAATCAAAACTCTAAAATGTGCCAGTATCATAAGGTTCTGATAGCTTAGACTATGACTGAAAATGGCAACAAAACTGAAGCAAGGACTTTTGCTAAACAGGCTGTACTGCATTGAAGTGACACTGTGAAACAGAGTAATTGCCACTTGGGGCAGGAGGGGGGGGAAGCAGAAAGAAAGTGCCTACAGGATGAAATTCCCAGTCAGAGTGACATTGACCAAAATGTACTGCTGTTCTTTTGGATAATAGGTCATGCTGATTGGTTTAAAAAAAATGCTTGTGTTTAATAGTTGTAACTTGAATGTAGCTGTTTTGTTTCCTTGTAGAGACAAATGCTTGCACTGCTGCTTTGTGTTAGAGATACAGTACATTGCTGTCATCTTGTGAAAGAAACTACTTGTTCCAAACAGTTGCTGGAGCCTGGCGACACCATCCCCAGCAAATTGTGTGGGCTGGCATCTTTGTGATAGAGCTCTCCCAGAGCGCTTTCTTCCCTTTCAATATTACTTACACAAGACACTGCTGCTGGGTTGCTGCTGTAAGCAGTATTTTACTGAGAGGGACCCTTAGGACAAGAGCCTGTCATTACATATAGTGTTGTCTCCCCTGTGGACAAGTCTCAAGATTGTTGAGCCTAAGCAGGACTGACACTTCAAATTCCTCCAGACCATTCAAGCTGTCTTCCTTGATTTCCTTGAACCTCATCCTTCTCTGGAGTAATCAATTCTAGTTGTTTCTGTGGATTTTTTATTACTGCCTTTTTCATGTGGGCTGTACTGCTGAATCTTATCTGCATTGAATGATCGTACTTTGCCCTGGAAAATGGTTTAGCACCATAATTAAAACAACTTCCTGAGGTTCCTTCTTGAGTATTACAGAGGGCTGATTCTTGTGTGGGAATGACAGTTTATTTATTTGAATTTGTCCAAAACAATGTTGAGGAATTTCCCAGCTATTGGATACTCTTGTTTTGACAACATCTATCTGCTGCAGTTAAGGTTTACCAGTGAGAAGTAATAAAAATATGTAGAGTGAGCAAGATGGAGTAGGAAACTTGTCAGTGAAGCTTGACACTTTGGTGCTGTAATGTATCCCCAGTACTTTTGTACTTACGAAGCAGAAAAACATAGCCTAGAATTATTTACAAACCAAGTTAATTGCAGGGCCAGTTTCCTGGACTTTGTAGCTGGCAAACTTGGAAATTACCTCAGACCTTTTGAGTTTGCTGTAACATTTATATACATGGACAATAAGTAGTACAAAATGTAGTATGCTATCCAAGTTTACAGTTCAGTTAAAGTTATTCATGTTGGATCTATGATGAGACTTGGAAGCTCTAAAGAAAACGATCGATTTTGTGGAAGGCCTCAGATGTTAAGGTCAACTATAACCACAGCCATCGACGCCTGTCAGGCTCTGCACTGTTTTGATTTTTATTAAGTGAAATGTTGTTGATGACACATTTCCTTTACTTGGAAGGCCAGCATTTGCTGGTAAGTTTTATCTTCCAAATTTGAATAGTATGTGAAATGAATATGAATAATTGGTGAAACTGCTTCCCTATATATCTTCAAGTTTTAATAGCCTGTTAGCCTGTACTCTCTGCTTATGGACTGCAACCAAACTAAAAGATTTGGAGATGGAAAGAAAGAAGTAGGCGTTTGCGGGCTGCTTATTTTTCCAGGTCCAAGTATTTCTGCTGAAAGAGAAATTAGAATGTATTCAAGTAGGGTCACATTTAAGTTGTTCAGTATTTTCCCAAGAATAAGGCTGAAGCCTTATAGCTATATTTGGTTCCTCAAATACATTTTGAAAATATTTTTGCTTGACTGGATTTAAAAAAAAAATGGGATCAAGAACTTTTAATACTTTAACAGGTAATTGCAAACTAGTATGGTACAAATTTGTAAAACCCTTGGAATTACTGCTTTTTAAAGGATACTTCATAGTCACAGAAAAAAAACCAAACCACAAAACAGCAACAAAAACTTCTGCTTGACGTAATATGATTTTTTTTTTTTATTTTAAAGCCATTTGAGAACTTGATGGCTGTAGAAAATTGTTTGTATATTTTGTAAGGACTCTTCCAGCATCTCTTGCCTCCTTTCTTCTTTCCAAATAATGATGGTATTAGCAGAGATGACATTATACTGCCATTTAATGGAACCCTGTTTGCTGCATGCATAGTGCCTCACCTAGCACACTGCAAACCCAGTTTTGGCTGCTCTTTGCTTGCTGCTCTAATAAACGTGATGTGATAATAATGGAGAGATTCCATCGTTACTGTGTTTTTCTCTTTATTTTAGATGAGCTTCACAGCCTCTTCATTTTTTGTAGGAGTGTTCAGTCTTGGAGTCCCTGTAGATGCTCTCTTCTTCATTGGCAACCAGTTGGTGGCTACAAGCCATACAGGCAAAGTCGGAGTATGGAACGCTGTGACTCAGCATTGGCAGGTCTGTTCAATTTTCCACATCACTTTTTACAAAGCTGGTATATCTTTCTAGTAAAAAGAGGATAAAATAATCTGAAACTATGTGGAAAATGCTCATCATAGTGTTTTCAGCCCTGACTTGTGTTATGGAGTTTATCACCTGGGTATTGTGCCTGTGAGCAGAATGTGGACTTGTTTGGTGCTACTACCAGCCATGCTGTTTAGGCTTTCAGATCAAAGGATGTGGTGTGATTTGGGGCAGTAAATGTCAAGAGCCAATATATTTAAACTTCCTTATGGGTTACTAACTTTGTAAAAATTCATTAGGATCATAGGAAATAAAATTGTGGGGAATGTGTGACAGCAATTCTAGACCATCTGAAAGAAGGAAAAAAACAAGAAGGCAGTCTGGTATCTGGGGATCTCCAAAGCTACTTTACAATGGGAGACTCTTCTTCAGCAAAAGAGCACATGGTTATACTTTAAAGATGTCTGTCTTGTGTGTGGATGCTTTCGGCTCCACTGATTTGATTCCTGTTGTCTGAATGCACATTAAATAGAGAGATCCCTAGAGTCAGTATGAGTCTGAGAAACAGTCGAGCATTCAAATAACAAAGCTTGTAACACAGCCAGATGTACACCTTTGTGGCACAAAACCTGGCTGCAATAACAATCCCAAAAATGCCTTGCAAATCTCGAGAGGCAGAACTGACCTGAGGTTGCTGTGCTGTTTGCTGACTAAGTTCTGATTTGACTCTTGTGTGACAATACTGGTAACAACACAGATAATAGGTGTGGGATAGCACTGCTTCTGCAGCAGACGTGGTAGTATGGCCTTGGATTAAACAAAACATTAGTTAAAGTTCTACTGCTGCCTTGCAAAATCTTCTGGTAAGAGACAACTTAATGCTATGTAGCAAGCTGGTATTTAACAATATTTTCTAAAGGAGCAAGTCATAAGAAATAAAAACTGATGTCCCATTCATCATCTTTGTTTCTGGGGGAGCCACAGAAATCTTTCTGATCACCTGAATAGTTCCTCAGTTTGACTGACTATTCCTTTGGTGAAAGCATTTCTTACTGAAGAGTAGGAAATCTTTGAGAGGCTTATATGCCAATATGTCTATAAAACATTTTGACTGGTTTTTTTCCAAGAGGGTGAGAATAGGTCCTTTTATAAACAAACAAACAAAATCAGCCAAAGAAAAAACTAAAAAAACTCACCCACATAAAACCAAACCAACAAAGAAAAAACCCAAACCAATACCATTTCAAGGTGCTTTCTGTATCTTGGGCTCTTTTGTCAGTAAAAAAACCAAAACAACCCACAACTGTCTTCCTGTAGATCTTCATCTCCCTTAAAAACACATTCTTTTCTTGAAGAACCCCATAAAGATGTAAAGTAGCAGGGCTGATCTTAAAATTCCTAATGAGAATATCTGATATTTAACTGACTGCTTTCCATGAGTTGCCCACAGCTCTGGACTTAAGATGCAATGATACTTGCTTCAGTGAGAGAAGTTTTTGTAGAACAGAGTGTGCTGATTCCCTATTTCAGAGCAAGAACTTTGTCTTCGTTCAGGCTGATGTCTGTCTAAGTTCTGCTTAAAGGAGGCTTAGTTTGTGCAAATCTGTTCTTCCTTACGTGGTGATCTCTGATGTGTTACACCCTGAAGATGTAAATCTGATCCCTGCATCTGATGGGTTCTTGCATCTTCTTCCTTTCTTGGAGATTTGAGCAGACTACTGCGGTGGTTTCCCTAGTACTTATTGCTCTGATAGTGTTTCAGTTGCATGCTACAAGGAGGAGGAGGAGGGTGTGAGTGCTAGATACATCAGTAATGAAATTCTTAGCAGAGGAGAGCTTAAAGGAAGCAGAGTATTAAGTGCTATAGATTAGGAAAATCCTACTCTGCAAAGTGAGGATTCTCACTGGCCATGTTTTTTTACCAGTGACTGTTGTACAGGGTTGCTCTGTTACCTAATGAAAGTTCACATCTTGGCAGATGGCAGCTGCTGAATCACCTCTGGTGCTCCTATCTGCTGCAGAAGGAAAGAAGATAATGTTTACAATATGTTTTAGGGGCTTACAGCCATCCCTAAGTTAGGAAGGGGTACTGGTTTAGAGTCTGAGCTCTTTGCAACGTGGGGAGCTTGCTTTGGTTGGTTTGTTTTGCTTTTATCCAACTGATTCATTGTAAGTATTTTGCAAATGATTTTTCAAGTCTCTGTAGCAGTTGGAAGGATGCTGCTGGTCAGAGAGAAATGAGAACTTAAGCTGAAATGTCCATGAATTAGTATTCAATGTACATTAAGTGAACTGACTGAATGAAACATAGAGTACAGGACAAATACCATGACACTGTGCATGTTTGAGTGCTCTGGATAAAATGGCTTTTGGCTTTTTCTTCCCTGGGGCTGAAGCTAAAAAGAATTACTTGAAATAAGAGATCTCACCTAAGATTAGCTAAACTTTTTCTTTGCTTGAGATCTCTGTCCCACTTAAAGGAATAAGCACTCCTTTTAATCCTAGAGGGCAAAGAAAGGGCATGTGTAATCCCTCACCTTGAGTTGTAGACCAGTAAGTAAAATATGACAGGGCTGTCTTCCAGTTTACTTGGTGTGGTTGTGTGTTGGAAGTGAGAAACTATAATGGAACAAGATTTTTTTACCCCTCATTATATGTCTGCTAGAGGCAGAGATTTCCATAGTTTGGCAGAGGGATACAAAACTTGGGATAAAAGAAAGCGTGGAGTGGTAACATCTAGTTCCTTGGTCCAGAAATCTCCTAAGGACTTGTCAGAAATGGAAGAAGGGAGAGGACAGAAAGGGTGAAATACACTCACTGGCATATAGGAAAAAAATCCACCTTTGAAGATGTGGTTTAGCTGCAACTCTCTAAGCTCTGTTCCTTCACACAGAGAAGGATCTTCCAGAGCAGTTGTGCTGATTTGTCTGCATGTGTCTGCTGAGCTCCAGGAATTCAGATCCAGTTTGGTAGAGGAATATGCAGTACTTCAGGAGTGCCATTGTACGTGCAAGTGTGTGCACAATGGCTTCAGTCCAGTGCAAAACTCAAGCAATGTTCAACAAAATATACCAAAAATGTCTGAAAAGTGAGGAAGTAGTAACTTAAATTCTTGATTTGATTATTTTTTCTGTTCTATATGCATTAGGTTCAGGATGTTGTTCCTATCACAAGCTATGATACTGCTGGGTCTTTCCTGCTGCTGGGCTGTAACAATGGCTCTATCTACTATATAGGTAAGAAATGGGAGCAGGGTGGAATAAAAAGGAAGTGGTACTAAGCAGCTTTTTTGTTACACTCTTTAGTTGATTTAAGTTGCATTGGAACAACTCTGTCTAATGAGAGTAATAAATGTCTCCTCCCCACAGACATGCAGAAGTTCCCACTTCGAATGAAAGACAATGATCTTCTTGTGACAGAATTGTACCATGATCCTTCCAACGATGCTATAACAGCTCTCAGCGTCTACCTCACGCCTAAAACAAGTCAGTATTCTATCACTGTCTCTTCACTGAGTCTGTTAGAAATGTGCTTTTTTTTCATAGCAGGATTACACGAGGTAGCCCTTGCCATAAACAAAGAATTTTTCTTCATTTAATCACCTTCAAATGAGTGATGTTCGTAGGCATAGCGATTTTCCCTTACACCTGTACATCTGTATAAATAGATATATGTACTTACATATATTAATGCTTTTGTGTAACATACCTTGGTTGGTTGTAAGCCTTTTGCACAAGAGAGGCACTTAGATTATGAATTGTATTTGCTGGAAGAGTTTGTGGTGAACTGAGTGAGGGGGAGACACAACCTTTCTGTTCTGTCTAACCTTATAACCAATATGCTAAGAAACATTTCCATATGCAGCTGGATGATGCTTTTGTAATCATGGTGGAGTTATCTTTTAAATTAAAAGAGAAACAATAGCAACAACAAAAACCCAAAGCAAAGTAAAACTCAAAAAAGCCCAGGCTGGGAGAAAGTGGTTACTCACATAATAATATTGATACTGCAGTGACTTTTTTAACTGTAGTTCTTCCTGTTTTCCTTTGCTTTCCCATTTGCCTCCAACTATGGCAGAAAAATAAATATTATGTGGCACATATAGACCATATCACTGTGAGGAGTGCCAAAATATCTGATCATCTGACTTTAGCCATTTCTTTTTTCACTTTCAGGAGGGAGGAGAGAATGGGAAAGAAGGCTTTTGTTAAGACAATGTTGAAGCATGTAGTATGGAATTGCTACAAAACTTGGGGTTATTTTAGTTGCAAAATGCCCTCCCTGTTTATGGGAAAAAAATGAGTAAACAGTGTTTAAAAACCATAGCTTTCACTGTGGAAGCTTGGAAATACTGTTTTCTACTGTCTCCTTCCCTGGCCCTCGGTAAGCCAAGCTTTCATTCCTGGGGGAACAACTGTGTTTTTGCTTGTTTTAGGTGTAAGTGGCAATTGGATTGAGATTGCATATGGCACCAGCTCTGGAGCAGTGAGGGTGATTGTACAGCACCCTGAGACAGTTGGGTCTGGCCCTCAGCTCTTTCAGACCTTCACGGTTCATCGAAGCCCTGTCACGAAGATCATGCTGTCAGAGAAACACCTTGTGTCAGGTAAGGTGTGCACAGATGTGGATTGGTGGTTCTCCCCTCCTCCTGAGCAATGCAGTATTTGTATGTTATGCTCTATAACTTGCATCGTTCCCACACGAAATAGAAATGAGTTGGACAGATTTGGGGGCAGGGGAAGGGCTAGACTTGCTTGGAGCCTCTTTCTTAAAGTAAGCATTCTTCAAAGCCTTTAGCCATTGAAAGGCACAAGTTTTATTTGACCAGATACTAGAACAACTCACGTTTTCATTTGTGTCTTATTCCAAGGTTGCCATTTGTGGAAATGAAAGGGTTTGTAAACAAATGTATCTCTGTCAAGTTTTATTGTTGTGCACAGGTCCTTCAGGACTTGTCTTCCTTTAACAGCCTTTCAGGAGCTTTCTGGGCTGCAGCAAAATGTGCACCATCTCCTCCTGGGCCCTAGAAAAAGCCTTCCTGTGACTTCAAAGGGCTGTCTCTGTTTCTTTTCTCAGCAGTCTCCCAGTGTTTGTTGTGCTATTCTGCTTAGGAACGTGTCTTACTTGCAGAGAAGATGCAGTCACTCCTTCCTCTGTAAAAATCTATTTCACCCAGAATCCAGCAGCCACGGCAGGGCAGAGAACTGATTTACATCTTGCTGCTATCCCATTATTTTAAAAAAAGGAACAGGAACATGGTATCCAATTATACTGCAAATAAGCAGCCCACAGGTCATCTGTTCCCCTGCAAGTTGCTGCTAAACCCTCAGTACCAGGAGAGGGCACATCTGTATTTACAAAACTGAGTTAATTGATGATTTAAATGGAATAGGGCTATTGTGTGAGGAGGGTTCTGCTGCCAGGCTGCTCTCATGACATCTTGTCCTAGCATCTGCACACAGGGGATTGAAGGGGGCTGTAGGCTATTGGTGCTAAACCAGACCTTAGTTTTGTGTTGCACTTGTCTCAGTTTCTTGAATTTCTGAGGGAAGATACAAAACTAATCGAAAACAGGACATCAGCAAGCATTTGTAGGCTGTTAGAAAATTGTCTGGAGATGCTGTGTGACCTCATATTGACTAAATTCTTGATTGCTCGGTCTTGAAAAACTATCAAATAGATAATCATTAGAGAAGTTTATCTAAATGTTTTGTCATCTTTTGTAAGTTCACATCTTTTCCCTTCTAGTTTGTGCTGATAACAACCATGTACGGACATGGACTGTGACTCGGTTCCGGGGCATGATTTCGACTCAGCCAGGCTCAACACCTCTTGCATCATTCAAAATCTTATCCCTGGAGGAAGCAGAGAGTCATGGCAGTTACTGTTCTGGAAATGACATTGGTAGGCTATCTCTTGGTTGTGCTGTGCCTGTACCTTCACTGGTCTCATAATGGTTTAACAGACCTTCAGCCCTATAACATGCAAGTCGGTGGGTGTAAGCTCCTATACACTGCTCTCCCCCTGAAACGATGGCAGGGATCTGTAATATTCACTTAGAATTATTATTTAGGCTGTAGGGAGTGAGTACACTTAAAGGACTTATTCTGAATGACAGCAAAAAGGGACAAAAAACCTTTGGAACACAGATACTATACCTCTTCCTTGAGCAAACTGATGTAGCATTTCAATTCTGATTTAACTAGAGAATGAGAGAAAGCACAGGAGACTGTATTAAGCAGATGAAACATTTGGTCTGCAAATTCCAGTTCACTGTTCAGCTGGGGTTAAACAAAGCATGGAAAAAATTTTTAAATGGCTTTGAAGTTGTGACAAAGTTCACTGAAGCCTTGCAACTGCAGAGGCAAATGGTGCTGATGCATTGCTGTAGCAAGGTACTGAAGGAATGTGTGTTGGTAAATAGGCGTAGACAGGTAGTTTAGATTCCTTGGTGGTCTGAGCCTTGCAAATGAACCTTTGATGAATAGGATGCCCTGTGAACACAGGCTGGGGTCAGTACTATGGCAAGAAATCTGATTAAGCCTTTAGACATCTAGGAGCTGCAAAATAACAAAGTAACTTATTGTTATTATAGAGACCTAATGTAGGGTTTGGGCTGACATAGTAATTCCTCTAGGAACACACAGCAAACTTAAGAATGTGTGTCCCTTAGAACAACAAAAACTGATTTGGGTCTGCAGAGACTGCTAACCATTGGATGGCTTTTGCTTGCTACTGATCATTTTTGGCTCCCTGCTCCTGATGCTTTAAAACTACAGTGGTCACACTCATATAAGCCTGGGTCTTCAGAACTGTTTGGGGAAAAAGGTGAGGGAATTGAAACAAACAAACATGTGATCTTTCTTTTTTCCTCCAGGACCCTTTGGTGAACGTGATGATCAACAGGTGTTTATCCAAAAAGTTGTTCCCATTACGAATAAGCTGTTTGTAAGGCTGTCTTCAACTGGGAAAAGGTACATCCATTTTGAGGGTTTTAAGTGGGAAAGGAGCAGGACTAAGCCTGTTCAGGTGGTGATGTCTCCCTCCTCCATGCTGAGTTGCAGTTGCACATAACAGTCTTCTACTGTGCTTGACAGCTCTGGCTGAACTCTTGCTTGTGTGCCAGTAACAGAACTGTTACTTAACCATTATAATAACCTCAAAGCCAAAAGGCTTTTTGAGAAGTGTGATATCAGAGACTCATTTCATGATGGCTAACCCTGGTGAGCTCACAAAGCAAACATTTCTGTGCCTCTACAGAATACGTGACTTTCAACCATGGTACCATGCTAACATTAAATTTCAAAACTAATGCTGAAGTTGATGGTGGCAGGGATTATGCTGCTCACAAAAATAGACAGGGTGTCTCTCTTCCTTTGCACCAGGTTATTAGAACCTTTAAAACAGAGATACTATTTTCTAGGTCATCTATTCAATTATTTCTTAAGCTTGACTTCATAATATTCTACTACATGGCTGCCAACATAGTAAAAAAAAAGTTGTCAAATAACCACAGCTGCTTTTCTTCCTGTTAGGCTAGGAAGATGACAAAGGATCAGAAAAGACAGTGAATCTCAGTTCTGTGTTGCTTCATTTTTGCATCTCTTGCATAATAACTTTGAATCTGGATGTAAACATTAATGCCTCAACGCTATGACTTATTTTGGCACCGCTTGGGTAAAAAGTTCACTACAAAGAGCCAGTAAAACAAATTACCCAGAGCATGAGCAGCTTACTTTTGGGAGTCCTTTTCTTCACCTCACTCTCCATAAACTTCTAAAATAAAGGGGAAAAAAGTAATGGAGATCTGCCATGACAAGTGAAATTGCACTTGTGATATGACAAAAGTTATCTTTATAGATAAGATTGGATGTATCATCTTTGGATTTTTTTGCATATATTTTATGTGGTTAAATGTGCAGTTTCTGCAGGTTAGTTTCCTAGATTGTCTTGCATAGGAGGGGGCTGGTTTCTGTCATTCTTGTGAGAGCATTAGCTTTCTAATCATTGCAAATAGAAAATGGACATAGAACACGTTGGGGTTGCCCAATAAACAAGCAGTAAGAGTGCAGAGGGACTGGGGGTGGGAAGGGATTGTCTGCAACTGAGCAGTGTACCAGGCATGTGGGGGAGGAATTTCATCTGGAGGAAAGGTCTTTTTCTGATGGCAAGTTTGGTGCCTTCTCAGAAAATTGAACCAGTTCTGACTTCACTGGCCGAACTCTGCCAGGTGCAATCGTTCTGGTAATTTGGGGTTTCTCTTCCTGTAGGATCTGTGAGATCCAGGCAGTTGACTGCACTACCATCTCATCATTTACTGTGCGAGAATGTGAAGGATCCAGCAGGATGGGCTCCCGGCCACGCCGCTACCTCTTCACTGGACATTCCAATGGCAGCATCCAGATGTGGGACCTGACCACAGCTATGGACATGGTTAATAAGAGTGAAGACAAAGGTAAGTAGTGTTATGCTAGGACTGTGGTGTGGTTCTTTTTTGTGTCCTCACATGTGCCTGACTGCAGTAAATGGACTTGGCCTCTAAGCGCTCTCTCTCTTGCAGATGTTGGTGGCCCCACAGAGGAAGAGCTGCTCAAGCTGCTTGACCAGTGTGACTTGAGTACATCTCGCTGTGCCACACCCAACATCAGTCCTGCCACCTCAGTTGTTCAGCCAAACCGGCTTCGGGAATCTAATTCCAGGTAAGTCACCAAGGCTGGCACTGGCTGCAGACACCAAAGGTTTTACTTTTCAGGTAGGCAAAGGGGTTTGGTGACTTGAATGCTGTAGCTAAGCCCCTGAATTTATGCCCTTAGTGGCTTGAATTGCATACACATACTCCTTGATTTCTGTTGGTTTGTATGTGTGCAGACTGAAGTATCCTCTGAGACTCTGAAGTGATCTGGAAGCCTTTGTGTGGTGGCTGTGATGAGTGTATTGCAATTGTAGTGGGAATTGCAGTGGTAGGTGGGAGCAGTGGTGTGCAGCAGAACTGGCTGCTATTCTCAGCCTAACATCTGCTCTTCTTGTATTTTCTGAAGCCTCCAACTGCAGCACCACGAAACAATCCACGAAACTGCCACGTATGGTTCTGTGCGGCCATACAGAGAAAGCCCCCTCTTGGCAAGAGCAAGGCGGACAGAGAGCTTTCACAGTTACCGGGACTTCCAAGCTTTTAACTTATCCAGCAAAAGCCCAACAGAAAAGGCAGCTGCTGCAAATGGGAATTCCAGCCAGACAGAGGCCAGGAAGGCAACAGCTGAGGGCAGTGCAGCTGAGAGGAGGGCAGTCCAATCAACTGCACTTGAAGTGCGAGGCACAGGCGTGACAGATGCAGGTGGGTGTTGCAGTACAGAGGTTCACCGCCTGCCAGAGAATTCTCTGGATCTCAAAAGAAGAGGACCAGAAGAAGACAATGAAACCAAAGCAGAAAGCAAAAAGAAAATGGGATTTGAAGGAGCTGGTTTCCTGGGAAGGAAGAAAGTGCCTCTCCTGGCCTCTGCACCGGTCCTTGCCGAAGGTGGGCCTGAATTACCTGGTGCAGCTTCTCCATCACCTACAAAGACAGCTGCTTCACCACGACACCGGAAGAACGACTCATCCTGCCAAGACTACGGCTTGTGAAAATGTGTCTAGTGGCAAACACAAGGTGCAGGTGCCCTCTGGCTGGTAGCAGGCATAATGTTACGTGCTGTGGGTTGTTTCTTGAATGGGATTTTGTTCTGATACCAGAATAAAATTTGTAAGGTTATGAGAAAGTACCTAGCTGCTGCCAAAGCTTTGAAGGGTTGTCCACATCAATGTGTGGCTCTATGTAATGCTCCAAAATGTAGTACGGTACTTGGTCCAAAATATTGTTGTGCATTCTTGCGTAAATGTGGTCAGGCATGTGATATGTTGTGATTATTTTTGTTTTGGGGAAAGGGATGGTGCTAAAGGAAAACTTGGTTGCTGAGCAGAGGATGCCCTTCAGATGCAGCCACACATCGCTCTACAGCGCTGCTGCTGTCTTGGGTGGATTTTGCCTAATTCACAGAGCTGCCTCTGTAGTCTTGTTTTATGAATGGGATCCTTGCTCTGTATGCTGCTGTCTGATATCTGAAATGTTTTGTGCAGGTTCAGGAGGAAGCTATTCAAAATAGCATATTATTTTGCCTCTTAGTCCAAATAAATTGCCAGAGGAGTGTTGCTTGTACTTCCTGAAAATGTGTGGTATCAGATGATGGATTTTGCTGATTGTGACTGAGAGAATGCATAAAAATATGCTTGGCAGAATACACGGAACTGGCAGTCTCTTGAGGGCTTCCTTGTCACTTTCTCTGGAAAAAGGACAGAGATGAATATGGGAGTAGGTTTACTGTCATGATGTAATAATTCTCAATTACAAGTGCCTTGACATGGTATTTCATACCCGTGTTGCACTGGCTGCTTGCACCTAGTTTACTGTGGATGGTGAACAAGTTTTATTGCCTGTGGATTAGTAATACATAAGCAGAAGGGAAGGATGTGACAGCAAGTGAAAAAGTGTGCTTGGAGTTCAGCATTTATTAATGACCTCTTTTGCTGGGTTTTTTAACTTGAGCCGAGAGGGTGGGGAAGAAGGAGTGAGAGAACACAAAGGCTAGAAAAACTTCATAAGAATTCCTTCAGTGTTGTTTATTCACCTGCACATGAACACAATTTTGTGGTGGAGCTCTGTCAGGCCAGGAAAAAACATGGACATCCTGCCATGCAGGCCCCTTTTAGCCACATGCTGGTTTTTGGACATGTAAAAGATTTTTCCTCACCAAACATACTGCCCCCCTCCCTCCCTCCCCTGCCCCTACAACCCTCTGCAGTTGGGAAAGCTGGATGAGAGACAAAGATGAGAGCCTCTACCTTCACAGTCTTTTACTACTGTATGACTTAGGGATCCTCAAACTGTTCTCTTACCTTTCTGAGGTGTCAGTGCTAGCACACAGTTTTTACTATACAGTGAAAGAGATGCTGAAAAAAAGGCCAACTTACTCCCCCCCCACCATCCCCTCCCAAAAAAAAGTTTTATCTAGTAACTCCAGGGCATGGGGTGGGAAAACGGCAGCCCTATCCCTGCCTGCAACGGCCATGCAGGCTGCTTTTGGCAAGTTACCCACTTCCATTTTCTAGAAAAGGTGGTTTTGTTCTTCAGAGGTGGGTGTCAGTGAATGTGGTGTGCTCTTTGGTGACGGTGCTGAAACCTTTGATGACATTGACAAGATCTTCTTCATCTACATACTGTAAGGAAGGGAAAAAAGAAGCATGTCAGCCAAAGCTGTACCAGACTAAAGGGGATTCCTTAATTTCTCTTTCCTCCTACCCACTAAAAATAGTTCTTAAATAGATAAATAAGTGCATTTCTAATGTCTTCCCTTTCCTCCCAGGATGCGATAAGAATCTAAAGCATTCAAACATAATCCAAGCCAATTAGATTTTCACAGTAAGCAGTAAGTTAAAAAAAATACAATCAATTACTTCAATTGCTCTATATATCTGACAAATGGTCAATAATATAGTGTTTGTTACAGTGCACTGGGAACTTGGAGCCAGGAAAAGAAAAGAATACACGTTTACATTTTTGTTTTGTGTAACAACCCCATCACACATGATTTAGGTAAGGTTTTGTTCTTCAAGCTTCCAAGGGAGTGTCTGAGCTTCCACCTGCACTCCTGCATTAGGCCAGAGACAGTTGAAAGCAGGAGAGAAATAAACTGTTTCCCTAGCATAAAGAGGGCACTAGCAGTGCTACTGCAGATTTGTGTCCTGGGCCACTACAGCCATTCACTGTATCGATTTGCAAGCTGGACAAAGGGGTGAACCAAACTCTGAAACCACCATTCCTCAGCTACTGAGTGTAATAAAGAGAAGAACTGAGTCAAAAGCATTGCAGGAGGTTTGTTTGCTGAGCAACACAGGAGCAGAGACTTTGGTTCAGGACAATGTAAAGCAATGTAGAGAGGATGGACACAAGAGCTGCTGATTTGATAAAGCAGCTGAGCTCATGCTGTCAGGATTGTCTGCCACCAAAAGGAAATGAAAGATTTTGTTTTCCTGCTCCTCCCACTCATGAAACTCACTGGAGTATTTTTAAACTCATTCTAACATGCATATGGGGGGGTTTGCAACCTAAACTAAGTCATGGTTTCAGCTCAAGATAAGTGGGTAGAGCAAGAGCTTCCTCTCAGCAGCAGGAAGCTGTTCTTTTGGCTAATGAGATCATAGAGAGGTACACCCTGGGTGAGCTGTTAGTCCCCAAGGAATTAAATCACAAGGATGTGATAGCTCTGAGAAAAGGGCAAGGCTGACTCATGATACCTCGGAATTGGGAAGTGCATGAGCTGCGGAGTGTAGGCTGAACCTTAACCTGTACCTGTAGGGGTTTTGCCTAGAGTTAAATTATCACTACCTTCTTAATTAAGTCTTATCAACTTCCTTGGTCCTGCTTTTGGGGTCTAAGTGGGTTTGGCAGTGGTGGAACCAACACCCTATGCTTTGATAAGCCTATGTGTTCCAGCTGTTCAGTGTACTGAAGGTGAAAGTCAGAGGAAGCTACTTAGATTTATGTGCTAGTCTATCCTCCAGTTCATTTGCATTTTGGACAAGATCCACTCACTAACTTGCACACTCCATCTAATTTTGTTACTACCTCACAGGCCCTTCACCCCCATTCTGAGTCCTTTTTAGGAACCTTAATTTTCATCTTTTTCAGGAAGCAAACTCATGTCTCACTGGCCCCTGAACCCCTTCTCACACATTTGGTCAGGGAAGGGTGGAAGTTAAAAAGCCCGTTTCCTGGTGACAAAGAGGAAGGGAAGTCATCACTGGCCTTAGCTTGAAAATCATAATGTCTCGTATCTGTGTGTTCAGATCCCTGTTGATGACACTGTCTAGTCCCGTCCTATATTAAAAGAGAAATACTTTGCCTGTCTCCCAACATCATTCTGGTCCCATCTGGGCAGAGTTTGAATTCATTTGTCACACATGCCAGGAGATCTAAACATTCACATAATCTCTGCATTGTTACTGAGCAGAGAACAGAGAGCAGGTCTCACCAGCAACTGAGTCCCAGTTAACAGAACAGGAGTCACTAGAACACAAGCTCCTGCCTCTGGAATTAAATGTGTAAGGATGCCAAGACATCCCACCTCAGATATGGACATTTGCTGAAATGCATGGGGAAAAAAAAAAACACCAAATAGAAGGGAATTCTTCAAGGTGCATTTCCTTGGTAGACTATGGAGTTAATAGTTCAATGGGAACCATAAAGAGATGCACATGGATCCCTTGCATCCTGTAGGAACAGTGTGTGATCACCTGCAACTCCAGAAGAGAGCAGTAGACTTGAAGAATTTTGAGGATCTAACCTCTGCCCATGTCTTTCTAGGCCTTTTGGCTGTATCTCCAGGAACTTTTGATACTTAGGCCTTTTTATGATTCCAACAGAACAGACAAATCTCTAGCAGGTGATGCACAGCAGCGTCCCAGAGGAGCAGGCGCCCTTACCAAGCCACGGCCAGTAGTGCGATGGTTGTGAAGGATGGCATCCCAAGGTGATTCTTCAAAAGTCTTCTTGTCGTAGAGGTCGAGCAGCTGGCTGACACTGCGATGGAGAGAGGCGGGGGAATACGTGCGACTCAGCTGGCCCTGACTCGGCCTCCTCCCCCCAAGCGCGATACTGCGGTTGCTTGTGGGAGAACCAGCCCCCGGAATTTTCGTATCTGCTAGTCCCTGTGAGGAAGACACAAAGTAATAGATAAAAAAATAAAGGGCATGGTTTTAAATACTTTATCTGAACAAAAACAAAGCAGGAGTGGAGGAACAGAGAAAACCATGCCTCAAAAATCATGCACAGTTATAAACAGAAAAAACACCAGATCTTTCCCCACTGCAGAACAATCATATCATTAAAAACAAACAAAAATCCCACCAACACTAAACCAGGATTTTCCCCATTTTTTTTTTTTTTTAAAGTACCAACAAGCAGACGTCCAAAGATTTTTGATTACCAGAATGATAGCGCAGACTTGCACAGCAAAGGGATAGTTGCAGACCTTTTCATGACCAGGGGAAAAATCATTCACCCACCAGGAAAAACATGCAGTGTCAGATGCCTTTGTGCATGCTTGGGTCATCTGACACATCACACGTCTGGCCACTGCAAGCTGAGGACTCTACCTCAAAGTGCATTGTGTATCTTTTAAGAGTGACACTGCTTGATGAATCGGACGTGTCAGCAATAGTCTCAAACTGAGATTAAAGAGAGGGAGGAAAAGCATTAGGGCAGGGCAAGGTGCAGTGTAGGTGTACCTGACAGAGGGTGTGAATTAGCTGCAGCTCTGTGAGGGAGAGCAGTGTAGCAGGATGTGGGGCAGCAGGGGAACTGGCAAAGACCAGGCACTATTTAACTTTTAAGTGGTCAAGTACCACGTGGGCAGCCAGCATTGCTCGCCACGACCTCACTAACAATTGTAAGACAAGCCATTTTGCCACTCCATAGTAGCTCTGTCCTAACTTCTCAGATCAGTCCTTCAACTGCTGCACTAAAGAATCTTCCTTTCTATTAAGTTCATGAGCTTCTGGAAAAAGAAAAAAAAAAACCCAACAAAAAAAAATAAAAAGAAAGGGCAGGAACATGAAAGGGAATTGTGCAGGCATGCCAACAGCAAAGACATTTTAAAGTCAAGAGGAATAACACAAGATGACAGACTGTAGAGGAAAAGGAATCAAAACCATGAGACCAAAAAAAGAAGTTTCTTATGCTCTTAGCCTTTGCCAGGAGAAGGGGCACACTGGAAATCCCATTGTTTCCAAGAGCTTCTTGGTTGAGGCACAGATGCAGTGTCTTGGCACCGAGACAAGAAGGAACAGAATGCGTGAAGGATGCAGGAGTCACTATGCTGCTTGATGGCGCTCACAGGAAAGAGAAGCTGAGAAGTGACAAGAAGAATCATCTCACGGCCTGTGCCTGGGAAGAAGCATGGAAATGGAAGGCATGGCTGCTCCCATTCTCAATCCCATAACAATTTCTGTATTTCTTTTGTTTTGCTTTTTCTAGGGGTAGGATAGCATTACTACTCTGCTACATGATGGAACATGTTTTTTATGCATTTTTTTTCAGAATTACAACTTTTCATGATAAAAATGATGCAAAGCCTTCCTCTTTATCACTCCCCAGTAGTCCTCCTCCCACCTCTCTGACGGTCCCACTGTGGGTCTATGTGCACAAATGCACATACGCATTCTGTGAAGTTCCCTAGCTTTTTCCCTGATTACTCTCACTCTACTCCAAACCTTCCTGGCATGCAGCTTGTCCTAGAGCAGTCCAGCTGGGTGGTAGATGAATACTGGCAAGAAGTAATGCCTCTCCCTAAGTCTTGTTCTTTGCAGGCCTATCTCCTGGATACCTGACAAAGACTGTCAGATTGATCCTGGTTAGCCATCCACAGCAGGCAGCTGGGAACACATGAAAGGTTCCTCTGAAAAGCACATTTTATCACCTACCTTCTCACAGCATGCCAAAGACTTCTCAGCTCTATTGCAGATGTCAGCTAACATGAGGTGACAGCAGTGGCTTTGCATTTTCTGTGACTCCAGATCCAAAGTTTGTCTTAGGCATCAGAAGCATTTCAGGGCCTGCAGACCAGGTGCCCCAGGGCTGTGTTTGGACTAAGCACCTGTAACCTTGCTCTCTGTGCCCACGTAGATATGGCCCATACGGGACCAGACAATGCTTTCCCTACACTGAACAGCCTCCATTTGGTAACCAAGTGTGCAACAAAATGTTGGAAGGAGGAAGAAAAAGTCTGTGTGTGTGTTTGATGGCACAGATAGAAGTATAACATCATGGACACACAACATTGCATTTTTCCAAACGTACCGGGTGGGTTTCACCTGATGAATACACACTCATTGGTGATGTTCTTTTCTGGAGTGGAACTAAAGGAGGCCTGTCTCGTGCATAGGGTTGCTTGTGGACCTTCCTCTGAAGAATTAAGGAGAGAAGAATAGCCAAGAGGATCAATCCTAGAACTACCATCAGCACTGCAAACCACAACTCGTTGTAGAATTTTGCGTGTTTGGACTCTGCTTTGTCCTTCTCTCCAGGTGTTGTCAAGATCAGACCTGTAAAAAGAGGGATTAGGGGAGAGAGGGACAGTTATTTCAAGAAGCATTTAAAAATATGCTATCCCTTTCCTCGCTAATAAATTAGGCAGAAATTTAAGTAATTTTGTCGTCATGTGCTTATTTGCACTTATGTTCAAGGTGGCATAATGGTTCAATATGCTATCGGGCTGTAATAAAAGCCTTACTACCCTCAAGAGACCCTGCTTAAAGCTCTGGCATTGCTGCTTAGGCTGGAAATCACCACTGCATCAGCAGCTCTTCCGAAAGGAGGTGGTGGTGGAATGTGAGGAAAAAAAGGGTTCTCCAAGTAACCTTGAAGAGTGGAAATTACTACAGTAATTTCAGAGCGGTACGGACAGAGGACATTCTCTCCAGAACAACTGTGCAGTTACAGGCTTGTGCAGTTAACAAAAGAGAGGGAGGAAGGCTTTAATACATTCATACAAAAGCAAGCAACATGAAACATTTTACTACTCCTTCCCCCCGCCTGCTAGAAAACAAAACAGTCACTTGGTTGGCTTTACTCATATACAACACATGTGTAAGAAATCTCAGTGACAGGATTTCTGGTTATTTGCAATCCTACATGTATAACCAAACCCTTGGCCAAGGAATTTCCAACACCTTTGCTTGCAAGCCTCCTCTGCAAGTTGCCTACGGCACCATTCACGTTTTCAATACACTGGGTAAAAGCAGCAACCAATAGAACAAAGGGGCAGAGGGTGGAAAGTGGTAGATGTAGAGCAACTGGAAACATTTTGCCTTTAAGGCAACCTTGCCTGAAATTCTGCAAGATAATGGAGTGAAAGCATGAAAAGGGATATAAGGGAAATGCAGAGTAAAGAGTAATTGCAAATATAAGGCAGATCTATTTAAAAAAGCTGAACAAGATGCTACATGAAAGAGAACCTAATTAAACCAGTTAATTCAGTTAGAAACAGTTCGAACTTAGCTTTGGTTCACATAAAACTAAGGACTTAAGAAACCTGGAACCTTTTACTGTTAGGCATCTACTACAAGAAAAACAAGAGGATGTCACCACACCAAACTCCCTCCCTTCCACAAAACAGGCCAAAGCCTCGTGGACAGAAGGGAAATGGCAGGTGTTATAAACGGCATCCTGACAATGTCTAGTTTGACATTCTCATAAACTGGCTAGGGGAACATATCCCAGGTTAATCTGCTGGTTGGTCACAGGGAAGGAGCAGGCAGATGTCCCTTACCAGGTTGGGTGGGATACTGGAAGGAGAGAGGATGTATATTTTCACTGTCAAACTGAGGGGGAACTTTGAAGGACAGGATTGAAATTAAAGATGATCCGAATTTGGAAATTAAATCTGGAAGCAAGCAGATTCTATTTAGCAGGAAAAAGCGCAACATTTTGGAGCAATATACTTAGGTAAAAATAAAAGAAAAAATATTACATATCTGTGGAGAGGATCTGAAGCTAACTGTGAGAATTGTCCCACCCCTGTAAGCATTCAAGGCCAGGCAGGACGGGGCTTTGAGCAACCTGGTCTAGTGGAAGTTGTCCTCCATGGCAGGGGGTTGGAAGTAGGTGATCTTTAAAGTCCCTTCCAACCCAACAATTTTATGATTCTGTGATGGTTGGACTCAATGATCTTAAAGGTCCTTTCCAACCTAAAGGACTCACAATTCTATGATGTAAAGGAACAGAAATTCATACATGGCAAATAAAGCACATTACACGCATATCTCATACACAAGGAAGCCCCTGATACTGCAGTGAGATGCCATCCTGCCTGGCATGCACTACATGTCAAATTTCAAGCACAAACACATCAAATGAACAGGTGTTAGGTAATTTCTTCACTTATTTACCAACTCCCTCTCCAGCGTTGTACTTGATGACCGGTGTCACGGCACTCCCTTCATCGGTGATGCAGATCACTTGAAACAAAAAGGCTGAGCAAGAAAAATTAGAAAATACTGTCAGCAGCAGAAATAAAAATTCTGTAGGTGCTGCTTTTTCACCATGATTCACCAGCAAATAGCCAGCTCTAAAAAACCAAGGCAGGAATAGCACATAACCCATCATAACCCACCTGAGTCCCAGACCAGAGCTTCACAATCCTTTACACATAGGTATTGAATTTCTAAACAATGAACCATGGCAGATCATAAGCAATCGTCACTATGATGTTGCTACAAAGTATGTTCCTCTTTCACGACTCAATTCTCCCTCTTCCAATGTAACTGGCAACTTTCAATTTTTTCATCACTTTGCCCTAAATCCCTCACACTTCATTCATAGCTAAAACAAACATATTAAGAACATTTGAATTTAAAAAAAAAAAAAAAAAAAGGAATTAGCACCATTGTAGTAATCAGGAAGACAAAAAATAAATTACAAAATTCTTTGACATACAAAATCCCAATGTCATAAAAACAGAAAACATTTTTCTTGCTGCTTATTCTTTTCCTTTTTTTCCCCCCTGCTGATAGTTTCCATGTATTTTAAGGACTGCAAATGGTTCCAAGAGCTACTGACTTTATTTGATTCAAATGAAAATTCAAGCTTCAGTCTTTCCCAAAACTGAAGATTTCTATACATTTCCCAGACTACAGCCCTGAAGGATGGAATTGCAACACAGCTCTAGGATTTGGGAAAGCTTGACCCTCACAGTGAATCAAACAGTCTCACCTAGTCAGGTATAATGTTTAAGATAAAGCTCAGCTCCATGGATTTTATTTCAAGGATTTGCTTAGATACATTTTGGCGTGCCTGTACGGTCCTTTGGTCTTAGCTTGGGATTGCAATGGAGAATTTTTTTTAAATTTTAGCACACACTAATATTAACTTAGGTCAACAGACTTTCCCAGAGAGGAAGCTGTAGGAAACTGACTTTTGTCAGACGTCCTTGGCAAGTAGAGCTCGGTGTCGAAGCCGCTGTAGATGCGCTGCCCGCTCTCCGTCAGCGCGTACTCCTTCAGGCGCCCGTTCAGCACGAAGGTGCGGCTCCAGTCAATGTGGATGGTGGATAAATTGCTGACCACGGAGAACGGAGCCATGTACCGAGGTGCTGCAAAACAAGGAAAAAGAGCTCATTTCTATCCCGTAGGCTAGAAGTGATTCAGTGATTGAGTTATACAATGAATAGAAAGAGATTCTGCATGATACAAGCTCTCTGCCACGTGCACTCCCTCTCTTGCATATCCATGTGTATGATTAGGGAAGATACAGGGAGAAAAGAAAAAGCTGCTCTAGCGTGCCAGCCTCTGCACTGAAAAAGCAGAAATATATCCTGAAAACAAATATTGAACTCCCTCCCTTTGCCTTTGTGTATGTGGTACAGACACTAAAACTGTATAAATTAAGTTCCAGCTTAAGGTAGAGGACAGGGAGACACAGGAGGTTGTGCAAGCCTGACAACAGCAGGCTGGGCTGTGGGAACTGCTATGAAGAAGGTTCTTTTGCAAGCCCCAAAAATTGCCAAGATCATCATTAACACATGTGCATACATGAAAACATGGGGTTTCAGAAAAGCAAGAACAGATGGCAGGCAGACAGAAAAGAAACCCAGAACTCACTTCAGGGAGGAAGAGTTCATCAGTTGGGCTCAACAGCTTGCTGACAAAAAACTTCATTTAATTTTGAGGTGCCCCTTTCTTGTGGTGTTGCCATTAAGCCATCTGCCCCATATTTGCTGTTTGTTCATAAGAAAGCTGCTTGTCCAGCTGCACTTTGCTGCTAATTGCCCACTGTCACTAAAGCAAGCCTTGGAGGCAAGAGGAAGAAGTCAGAGGGACTCAAGGAAGGAGACAGTCAGAGGGGCTCTGGAAACCTGGTGTGAAGAGGTCAGCAAGGCAAGAAAAGCAAGACTGAAAGAAGAGGACTTTGGACCTAGTGGGTGGGGGTTTAAAAATTGCTTTCAAATCTTTTTGTTCTACGTGTCTCATCAGTTGCTTATGAATTTTCTCCATTTAAAAGTTCATAATCATGTTCCAGCATTTTAACTTGCAATTTAATGAAACACAGCTTTGGAGATAAGGGATCTTTCTTTTGTTTGCTTGGTTTTTTGTGTGGTTTTTTTTTTGTTGTTGTTCTTTGCTTTGTTTTTGGCATGGTTTTTTTTCAATGGTGACATTAAAGAAAATCTGGGCCCGTTCCACCTGAAATTTTCAGCTAAGGATGTATCAGATTACAGATTTTTAGTAATTACTTGGCAGAACCACCAAATGATGCAAAAGGGATTTTTAGAAAGGTGATTCTGAAATCTTGACATGAGATAAAAAGTGAACATTGTCTTTGCCCTGACCTGACAGACTGAGATGAAATGCCCATCTCATCTGTTATGGAATGACTCTGGCTACAGCACTATAGATCTTTTTAATAAAAGCTGATGTTAGACTACTACAAATTCAGTTTTGATGGCAAAATCTATTCTGCCTGTAGGCACAGGTCCTGCATGTTTAATTTTCATGCATACCCCCACATGGCCTTAAAGCACTGCCTGCCGTGGTTGGACAGCAACGAATTCTTACTTCAGTGTTCACAAGCATCTGGTCATTCAGATGACATCCAAGGAAAACTTTTATCACTCCTAGCAGAAGTGTGGCATGAATTAGGACAATAAGATTGTTCCTAAAAACAATCACCAGGTCTCTTTCAAGATCTCCACTTTTCCAAGGGATTATTTATGGCAGTATATTTATTACTACACATCACCCTTCTGGTAATACTTGAACATTTTATGTTCTGCAGCTTTGCTGCCCATTTTCAGTAAAATAAAAGGTTTCCAGGCTCCCAAGATAGAGGATGTGACATCAGATGATGAGCAAAGAAATATTTTTGAAGGAATGAGCAGTTAAGCCCCAGAGCAGAATTTCAATGAACGTGCAGAAGAGACGCAGTGACCTGGGACATGGAAGAAGAGGTTTCTGGGGACCTCCTCTTTCCCAGAGGTGGGGAATTCATTTGGCTCTGTGCAGCCTCAGGCCTCAGAAGCAGGCATCACTGGTTGGTGAACCGTTTCTCATACTCACGCTCCTTTTCTGTAGTGAATCCAACCCATTCGGAGGCGCTACTGCCAACAGAGTTGTAGGACACAACTCGCAGGTTGTAAGTTGTGTAAGGCTCCAGGTTGGACACGTTGGCACTCTGTCCTTTCCCTGTGTACTTGACCTCAGTCGGGCCAGGACTGCAAGCCTTCACTGCTGGCTGTAGGTTCAGAGGACACGCCACATACACGTGGAGCTCATAGCTGAGAACAAAGTTGAGATTTTGATGAATGAAGGGTCTTAAATTACATAAAAACCAATCCTACATTTCACCCAAATTGCTGTCTGGCTACTGGAGAAGAATAGACCTGATCCCAGTTTTTCTCTTGGAGATTTTAGTCCTAACTGTCGGATAACTGAGCAATTGTGGTGGTCCATAAGGCACACTCACAACGAAACTGTTGATGCCTGTTACCTTGCTGCTCACTTCTGCAAGTCAGGATTTTTGCCTAAGTATTTCCTATATCCAGATTGCAGTTATCTCTTCACTGCCAGTAGAACTCAGAACTATTTGACTACACAACCACAGCTGAAAACAAATCACCTCCACTCACAACAGCTCATCCTTTCCACCTTCATCCTCCCCAATATCCTGCTCAGGAGGAAAGCAATCACATACAGTGTATGTAACCATTTCCCAGATGGTGTTCAGGCCACAGGGAATGTCACCACCAACATGCCAAGGAAGGAAGACAATTGCCGCAACTGTTCAGTGCTCTCAGCCACTCAATTCTAGCTGAAATTGTTCTGGCACCACCTCCAGCCAAGGTGTGCAGGTTCAGCTGGGTGGCAGCTCCTACCTGGTGACAATGCCGTTGGGTGACTGAGGCGCACTCCACTGGAAAGAGGCGTTCCTGGAGGTCACGGTGCGGATCTGCGGTGGAGGCTGCTCTGAGGGCGGAGCCGGCTGCGTGGTGAACTGAGCCATGGGTCCTTTGCTGCAACAGTTGAAACAGGTGCAGGCCTCCACGCCAATGGAGTATGTGGTGAAAGGTTTTAGCCCATGTATTGTCTGCTGGGTGGCAGTCCCTTCTGACAGCTGTAAAAATTAAGAGGGAACTTGTCACAGCTTCAAGCACCACAAGTACTAAATAAGAGTCATTGAGGTGAATCAACCCCAGAAGATGGGCAGAAGATTCTGCATGTCCCTAAAGTCTGACACTAATGCAGCTGTTGTGTAATGGGAACTCTGCATTTTTCTCCCATTATGAAGTTAAAGGACACTCTTCAAAGGAAAAGGCCATGCCATCAATGGCCTCAAGACGTCTTTAGTTGAGCTGTGGCCACTGTATGTCACTGTGTCAACTGCAAATGTCATTCTCAGCAACAGAGAAGCTGAAAACCATTAAAGAAAGACTCTGGGATAAGTAGTACTGAAGCAGAAAAGAAATTAACGTGGAAAATAGCTCCGTGATAAATGTGCTAGCAAATAATCATGCATATCTCACAAGCTTCCTCAATGTGGAGGCAGGAAACAGTGCTGGGCAGCGTGACATCAATGTGTCTGGTGGGTCGGGTCACTCCCAGACAGGAGAATGTGCTCTCTGGCAGGTACATCTAAGTCAAGGGCCAACATGATGATGCTCTGCATTCAAGCAAGCATTGTGCTGGTTGAACCTGTTAGGAAACTTTCCTAAGCTCAGCAAGGGAGACCTGGCAGTTCTGGCAAAGGAATCAGTGCCCTGTTCTGAAACTCCTCACAGGAACTGCCACTTCACCTTTTTGCTGTAGTCATTTGTTGGTATAGCTTTTCTTAAGCCAAAGAAATAAAAATATGTAGAAAACACCAACAAGGGGCAACACCTGCGCTCATTTGGCAGCATGTGATTTAGCAGAGTTCAGCAAAAAACAGGCAGGAGAGAGTCAAGAAAGCAAAGGGAAGCACTGGGTACTTCTTGATGCCAGAGCCAGAGCCAAGCCAGCAGCATGGCAGGTGTGAGGGAATGGAAATGGAAGGCCATGCAGGCACCAATGGGACAAACTGGCTGAATCAGACACAGACACAGCCAAGTGCACTGGAAGGAAAAAATGGGTAATGTGAAATCAGTAGACAGCTTAAGCTCACAGACAGGACAGTGCATTGCAGAGCAGCTAACAGTGGGAGGCCAGGAGAGGAAGGCAGTCTGTGACCAACAGCAGCAGCTTGTAAGAACAAAATTGTTAAAGCTAGAAAATGCAAGTGGAAATGGAAGTACAGAAAAAGTGCTGACAATACTCACCACCACATCAGTCCCTCTGGTATCATTAGAAAACAGCCTGTAGATACTGACCACCCCGTTAGGCTTAAGAGGGGGGCTGATGCTCACCACAGCCACAGTGGACGCCACCATGTTGAAGAGGGGAGCTCCCAGGCCCTCGGGAGGGGCAGGGCCTGTCCGGCAGCGGGACCAGCTGCTTGGCGTCCGGCCCACGGAGTTTACTGACCACACCTTTGGCACAAAAACAAAAAAACTGTTACCAAAGGACTCAAGCCTACAAAACACCTGCTTTTAGCCAGAGGGGCTACTACAGCTCTACTGACACAGGGTAAAACTTGGTGCAATGGCACCCATGGGAAATGTCCCTTGATGGCCACCCAGCACCTGTGTTGACCCAGTGATTTTTTACCAGAAGAGCGGAATATTTCCCACTGCCACACTTAGGGAAAAGAAGCAGAAGTCATATCTCAGGCAGTGTGTGCTCCCGTGTCTTCTTCATACCTGATCCCCACACTCTGAATTCCTACCACTGTCTGTGTCATACCATGCTAAGAGGACTCATGGAGGAGCTGTGATCAACAAGGACAACATTTTCAAAGACATACTGATATCTGGTCCTGGCAATTTCTCCCTTCTGCACACTTTCTTCACGTATGCAGGCAGCCCCGATGAATTCAGCCTGGCCTTGGGTGGCACTTAAAAGTTGCATTCACCTTGACTGAATCACACAAGCCAGACTCTAGTTACTCTTTAGAACCAGTGAGTTTTACAGGAACATCCTTCTCTTAAAAATATTAATGTATCAGTTATTTGGCAATATTTTCAGTAACTCATAATATAAATAAAGCCCACTGAAGTGTACAGTTAATTCAGCGTCTCTCATTTATTTTCACAACAACATTTGCTTTATTGCATGAGCACAAAGGCAATGACTTCAGTTCCAAGATTTCAAAAATTAGCAGCTTGAATTAGGCCTGATTAAAACCCACATGTCTCTATGAACTGTGCCTACTGATTTTGTCAGCTACCCAAAACCAGAGTGATCTGCAGACTACATAAAACTCAGCACTTATTAAACACACTCTCCAACAAATCTGCATGAAAATTAAATTTTGCTTTCATCAAGGACTGAATAAACATATGGAAGGATGTATAATCTTATTTATCAAAAAGCATTTGTATAATTAAACACGAATATCATAAAAGGTTGCCTTAGGTCATCATTTGCATGAGTAAGTAATTTGTAGAATGTCAGGTACAATAGACAGAATAGATGGATGCATGAGCGTATAGGGTTAAATTAGACTCAATATCAGCCAACCACATAGTGATCAATCAGAATGATAGATCTAAATGGCAATACAAGAGGACTGTCTGAGCGATTTTTAGTATAAGTATTCCTTAGTAAGCTTTCATGTCGAGCAGTTCTAACTACAGTAAACACATTCTTATGCGATCTACTTGGGGCACTGGTCCTGGGGAAGGGAATAGTGGGACTACGTCTTGAAAAAAACCAGGAGGTTTAGAAGTAAGAGGTCTTCAAAATTGACCCCGAGTCCTTCCAGCTTGCGATATTAATTTCCTAGAACACAGGATACTGCACAAGGAGCCTAGAGAAGGAAAATGGATAAAAACAACTACAGTGGCTTTGAAGGCTGTGGTTCTGCCAATTACAAACCCAAAGAACTTTCCTGATTCCATCAGTAATGTACAGAATATCCTAAGTACAGATGATGCCCTGCAATGAAAAGCTCAGCCAAAGCACTTTCATTTCAGTGGAATCAGTAATACATCTCTGCTGTGAACTATTCATAAAATCAAACTCTGTTCACTTTACTGCAGTAGGTCAAACCCTGTATCTCAGTTCAGTTCCAGCTGCTACAAAGATTTACCCACAGTCATTCATTTCAAGGGGCATATTTCTTTGCGGAAAGAATAAACCACATATGGAAAGAGCAGCTCTGAGTGTGGCACTGGCACCTGCTCAGCACTTACCTGAGCTCAAATGCTCCAGTTATATCCAGGCTGTGGCCTTAATGAGCATGGAGCGTAACAGTGCCGGACCTGACCTGCTGAGCAAGCTGCCAACAGCTGAAGTGAAGGTGATGAGTTAGGAACAGAGCCTTCCTGTGCAGCACAGGAATTCAGCTTCAGAATGGGATTCCCAAGGAATTTTGGAGGAGTGAGGAACGCAACTCATTTGGGAAGCAAACACTTCACTGAGGGTAGGATGGAGACACCTCCCTTCATCAATCCCTCACCTATCGTAGCAGCCTACACCTTTCAGGAAGAAGTCTTAATTCACAGAATCACAGAATAAGCTGAGCTGGAAGGGACCCACAAGGATCACTGAGTCCAACTCCTGGCCCCAGACAGGACCATTCCCAAGAGTCACACCATGTACCCAAGAGTGTTGTCCAAATGCTTGAACTCTGTCAGGCTTGGTGCTGTGACCACTTCCACAGCCAGCCTGTTCCTGTTACTAGGAAAGGGCCAGGAGCCAGAAAAGACCACTGTCACAGAACAGGGTGAGGATTTCTTCCCCATCCCAAGCAGCATGTGGTCCTCTTGTGCCACAGAACTGGGAGATTTACAGCAGAGATGAGTCCTTCTGACCCTGGGATACTCTGTTCCCCATTATTTCATTTGCTCTTATATTTTGTGCAGGACTGATGTGCATTTTGGAGAAAGTAAAAGAGCAAAATAGAAGGCTTGGAATTCCTGAGTGTTTCTACTGTCACAGCAGCCCAGTCACCCCTGGGAAAAACAGAGAGAAAGAAGGGTAATGACAGTGGGGAGGCCAGCATTTGTCCCAGCGCCGATTTCTGCTTCCACAGCTGCATCCAGAACTTCATTACTGGGTGCCAGCAGCTTTGAATTGCTGAAACAGAGATGAAGACACATCCTGCCCTGAAAACCATGGACAAAATAATGGGAACATGATGTGCATATGAGTGTGTGGTTGCTTTGAGCCTGGGAATGGGCTGAAACCAGGAGAAAACCAACAGCAATGTTTTTGGAGAAGCACTGCTGCCTTCCCTCCTCACCACTGCAGTGCCCTGTACCAGGCACCACAGTTATGGGTTGGGAGCCAAGCTGAGGCAGGAACATCCTGCTTGTGTGAGCAGGGGGGTGACAGTGACATGTGGATACTCCCTACTTGGCTCCTGATGCACTTCCATCTCCTTCCTCAGATGAGAACAATGTGGCAAGGCCTCTTGTACCTGAGCAACCTTCAAAGCATCTTCCTGAGCTGATGGTGCTGTCCTCTCACCCTGCAGTTTATGGTCACCTCATTGCCAGGTCTGGGTTCATTAGTGAGGCCTGGCGTTCTAATAATAATCTCATAAAAACAATCCCAATCCGGTGCAGCCTGGAGGAGACTGACGGGACACCTCACCATGGCCTGCAGCCTCCTCATGAGGGGCAGTGAAGGGACAGGCATCAATCTCTGCTCTCTGGTGACTAGTGACAGGACCTGAGGGAACAAAGTAGTGTCAGGGGAGCTTTAGGTTGGATGTCAGGAAAAGGTTCTTCACTCCGAGGGTGGTTGGGCGCTGGCACAGGCTCCCCAAGAAAGTGGTCACACCACCAAGCCTGGCAGAGCTCAAGGAGGATTTGGACAACGCTCAGGGGTGTGACGTGACTCTTGGGGTGTCCTGTGCAGGAGCTGGACTTCGATGATCCTTGTGGTTCCCTCCCAAATCAGGAGATTCTGTGATTCCGTGACTCTATGCTCATCCCCTTCCATACTACAGCTAAGTGGTTAAAGGACTCCTTCAAGAGTCAGGTAACTGGGGTTCAATCACATGCTCCAAAGGAGGCAGTCAGGCCTGCTGCCCTCTGGAGTGGGAATGCCCAAGTGGATGACCCATCTCTGTTCTTGGGATGCTCCCAGTGATCCCTTTGAAGCTGTTTCATTTTGCATGAATACAGTAAAACCAAGGTTGACTGGGCAGAGGAGCAGCAAGCAGGAGCAGACATGATTCCCCAGCCCAGCACTTCCCTACAGAGGTCGAGGGGGAGTTGATGTCCACACCACGCTGCCACATGCCTGTCTCTCTCTGGAAAAAAAGGTTGAGGTCGTGGCCACATTTGTGTGGGCCTGACAGACAGACATGCTCTGAGCCTGCCTTCTAGACAGACACCAGCTACTCAGCCCTGCCAAGACATGTGTCCAGCAGAACCCCCCTTGGTGTCTGTGAGTCTGCAATGCCAGCTTCTGAGACAGCTGTGACAGCTAAACAGGACTTCTGAGGATCTAAATTCCAGATTTACACTGACCTAAGCTGGATTCCCTTAACTCCCTTTGCTTCTGCTTAACCATCTGTAAAAGGATGGATGCTTATAAAAATATTTCCCTGTGAGAATCGCTGTCCAAGTAAATCCTGGTCAGTGTTTGGAAACCTGGGGCAGTAAATCCCCAGAACTGACTGCAGATGGAAATTCTGGTGTTTAGCCACTTCTTTGCAGGAAAAAATTGGGCAGCATGGCAACAAAATCCACAATAAGCACTGTCTTTAAAATCAGAGGTCATGGCTTCTCAAAAAGTCACCACTAAGCAGTCATGGATGGAAACTGTTGCCTGGCTAGCCTGGTTAAACTGAAATTTCATGATTTAGACTTTTGTAAAAAGTTTTTTGAGGGTAAAAAAAATCTTTCTAAATCATGGTATAATCAACGCCAAAAATATTCAACCTCATTCATAGAGAAATAAAAAGAGCTTAATAGGCAGCAGTATTACCTTCTTAGAATTATGAAGGACAATACAGGAACACGGGGCAAACAAGAAGCAATCACATCATAGGGATGTATTGAATGACAAAACACAGACAGCAGAAAGCCAAGAAAAGTTTCCTTTATCTCGACTTTCTGAATATTCTGCCTCCACAAGCATTAAGTCTGACATCATGGTGCATGGCTCAGCACCCTGCCAAAAGATGTGGTGTTGTTAATGGCTGCACTGTCCCAAAAAAAACCAGGAGAGGGTTCTGAAATCAGCTACCAAGGGTTACTAATTAATGTTTTATCAATCTGCTGGCCCCTGGCTCAGACTGCACTTTGAAGGGGAGCCAGAGAGAGAAGAGAGAGGGGAAGACTCTCTGGAGACTGTATATTCAGAGGACTGAAGAATTCCAGTTACAGGTAACTAAGCTTGGTTTTTTTCATCATAAATTGAGCCTTCACAGATCTCTGCTCCTGGAAGAAACCTGTGATCAGTCACTCAAAATGATCACAGGACAACCTCACGGTTCAATGGCACAGCAAGAAGGGGCAAAACCTATGAGGAGCAGGACGGGAAGTTCTGAGAAGAGAGTCACCTTACCACGGTGAGCCTGTTCAGGCTTAGTAGAGCTAACAACTTCTGCCATAAGGGCAGAAACAAGGGCACCAAAATCACCTTGGGCACAGATACAGAAAAATCATGTTACTGTAGATGCTGACAGTGGAAGAAGCCCATGATATGACTTCCAAGCCTGAACCACACAGATTCACTCTCGAAACTCCAAATCTGTAGTGAGGAAGTTTTGTTTTGAACTCAAACTCCTGCAAAGGGGACCCTCAGGAGAATGTGAAATTCTCCCTTACTGGCAAGATCTCATCAGGCTGGTGGCACCTGAATGAAGCCAGCAGTCCTGAGCTGCTCCTGACTTCCCAGGTCAGGAAGAGCTGGGATACCCTGCATAGCATGGAGGCGAGATGCTTCTCACCCCTCCTGCTTGCAAGAGAGCAAGCCAAAGAGCTGATTACCAATGAGTAGTGGCTTCTGGGTCCCTCCAGGTCCAAGAGGCACTGTGCCTTGTGCCGCTTCACACTGTGCTTAGTCTGCAGTCCATCACAGGTGCCTCTCTGAGGGACAAGATCTCAGCTCTGAATGTGTCAGCAGCTTGCACCGAGTTTCTGCAGGCACTCAGAAAACAGCCTCTTGCCTTAGAAAAAGTCTCCTTAGTGAGTCACTACCTCTCCTTGGCTTTGAGCACTGCTCAGAGCTGTAGGGCAGTCACGTAGGGCTGTAGGTTCTGGAGAACCACAAGCTCAGACCAAGCCAGGCCTTTTACACGTGCACGTAACTCTACTTCTGTGTGTAAGAGTGAGGCACAACTTGGATCTCTGCTCTTATGGTTACCAAAGACTTCACACACCTGTGACTGCTGGTCTTTCCAAAAGGATTAAATGCTGGCACTGCTTGGCATGTGCCAGGAGAGACAAACAGTAGCAGAGCAGTTTGTACCGCTCCTCTCTTTCTAAAGCTGTTTCATGGAGACCTTAAAGACCCAGCACTACTCTGAGACTTTGCTTTGGATTTCCTAACTCAGATTTGTTCAATTTCTAACCCTACACTTACATAAATGCAGAGTTTTCCGAGTGTAAGTATTTTCCAAGATAGCAAGATACTTTAGGGTCATATAAGATCTGACGTCAGTAAATTCAGAAACACAACCCTCAATTTTTGGTTATGTTCAAATAGCAATCTTCAAGAAAACTGAAGAGACCACAGTCTTGGCTGGTTGAAATTAGAGAAAACCAAAGGACCTCCCTCTCACCATCACTTGCAGCATCCTTCACAAGTCTTTGTGAACTGACCGCTGTACTGGCTGGCTAATTTGGAGTTACTTATGTGATGTCAGCACACCTCAGAGCTCAGAGCTTGTCTACCAAAATCTTGCATTCAGCATTAGGATAATGTATTCACATCTGGGCACTTCAGTGTCAGGCAGGTATTAGAAAAGCAGGAATTTTAAAACATAGGTGCAGTTTATGGTGGACAGAGCAAAGGCAAGGGAAAGAAAGTATCACATCCAATTATGAGCAGGGGTACAAGAAGGTAGTAATCAAATGTGTGCTTTATGATTGCTCCTTCTCAGATCCATACTTTTCCTTCTTCAACATTGTTAGTCTCCTTATGGAGGTCATAAACATATAATGGGATGGATTTCAGGTCCAGACTTCTAGCACTGTGATAATTAGAGCCTCTTGACATTGCTATTCATCTCCACTGTTCAAATGCTAATAATAAAACTACTAAACCCATTCTGGAGAAGGCAAAGACAATAGGCAAAAACTTTGGGACTCAAACAAAATTGCCAAATTTTAAAGGAAGCTCAGTCCATATGACATAGTATAATGCCCGTAATTAATGAGAGATGTAAAAAGGTTTAACTCCAGAAGATAGAAAATTAAATAATTTGTTTCCTATGGGTATATAATGAGATAGTTACCAAGTTCCCATGAGAGAGATAAGCAGATATTAAAAGGTCTTTCCAATACCTGTAATGGCTAAGGGCAACAGCTAATTCAATAGATTCGATCAAAATCACCACTTCTTTCTTTGCTTCTGATTTATTACTTTGGCTGTAGTTAGTCATCACTCATTTTAGTTTGCTTTTCAGCAGTCATAAATTATGCCTCATAAATAAAAAGATACAATCAAGGAAATCACATCAAGCCATCTAGAGCCCTGGAGTATATTTTCCCCTGGTACTCACACTAATGTCTTTTTAAAGGATAGCTTGCCATGGTTTTGAATATGTCAGAATCACAATTTACTGAGAAGGGTCTTGCAAGAGCGGTGCTGTAAGAGTCTCACTGGTAAATCTGGACGCCAACAAATCCAGTCTAATATCTGTATTTAATTTAATGAAAAAAAAATCAAGCTTTTGTAAAAATTCAAGTTTTTGTTGCATCAACACACCTGAATTTAAGATTGTCTTGACAAGAGAAACACACTGCCTGAGGTGGCAAAATGAGCAAAAATACATGGTTTCGAATGGCCTTTTTCCCTACCGTGCACCTTCTACTAGGGGAAAGGAAGTATCTCATTCTGCAAAAGGATATTTAGGGTAGGTATCATCATTGCACCAGTGAAACAACACAGTTATGTCTGCTTTACTTTTCAGAAGCTGAGGTCAAGCCTGGTAGTCTAATGCAGATGTAGTATGAGAAAGTCTCTTTAATTGGAAGCAGAGACCTTGTAAGAACAAACCATCTTACAAACAGAATAATGAGCAGGGAATGGAAGAAAGAACTACTTTTTTTTTTAATGTCTCTGCTTTGCAGTGCATCTTTCTGTCAGAGAGATGGGAAGAAATGGGGAATTAAAACAATGAAGAGGAGCCAGATATGAGGGATATTACACATGGGTGACTATCCATCACTGGTCAGACAGAAAACAAGTTTTACCCCATTTTAAACTGCAGAAGTCACTGACCTGTTTTTCAGTAACTAAGCAGCACAAACTGGAGCTCAGCCAACAATTTGACAGATAGGCTGGTAAACCAAGTGTCCTTCCTGGCACTGGAAAGTGACCAATAGGGCTAACATATTCTACACCCCATGTAGTTGGTCCTTCCTTAATCTTCATGACTTTGCACCCATTTTTTTTCTCTTTATCTCTATAAAGTCAGAATACGATTTGTTCTCTCTTTGAGAGGACCCAATACATATTTACCCTGGTGTGTCTCGGGGTATTTCCTAGACCCTTCACTTGGCTGCAGCAACAGGAGGGTGAGAAGGACTCCACACCCAGGAGGGATGCTGCGCCTCCACCAGTGGTCGGAGGCAGACAGCTCCAGCACTGCAGACCCTGTTTGGTGCATTGAATGGTCCTCTTGGAGAATAAACCTCTGCAGGGAGCCATAAACCTTTCTGAAAAGGGACCATTGTAATTTTCTGTCTTTTACATGTTCTGTGCCTGCCAAATAGAAATAAGAATGTGTCCTAAACCAGGAAGACATTAAGCCATTAATCTAAAGAAGCAGTTTTAAGAACACAATTAAGTGCAGTCGTGGAGGAGTGATACTGCATTTGCATGGAAATCACACCATACTGTGACAGCTCTGCTTTGCTCTAAATGCCACTAAGTCTCTGCTCAGAAGGGCCTTCCCTTAGCTGAGAAAAACAGGTTTGACTCTACAGCCTGCTGGATGGTAGCACTGCACACCACGTTCAGTGATTCCCGAGGAGGGCTTACACACTCAGAAATATTCAAGGAAGCAAGGGATTGCACTTGCAAACTCATTAGGCCTCATGAGTTATAATGTTTAAGTCAGGGGGGTTTCCAGGATATCATGCAATAGCACAGATTTAATAGAGTTGGGGATATCAGGCAGAATTCCAACAAATACCTAAAAGATGCTCTAAAACATGCAAATATCTAAATGTACAACTAGACCAACAGAGGGAATTTTGAATATCTAAGTGTTTTGGAGTATGGAACCATATGCACTGTATGCCACGTGAAAACCCACTGAAACCTAGTAGGTGCTAATATGCTCATGTAGAACTTTCCCTTAAAGTACAAATATGCTTCCTTCAAGAACAGTGATCAAGCATTTCGGGGCCATAGTCCCTTTTGTCATCATGAGCTTCTAAACTCACTTCATTATTTCTGGAAGTGCAAATTTTGCACCTAGTTTTATAAAACCTAGTATTCAGCTGAAGCTTCCAGGAAAACAAACAAATTAAAAAACAACAAAACAAACCAACAAAACCCAATGAAAAAAACTCCCCAAAACTCCTAGATTCAAAAGTTCTGATTTCAGGTCCAAAGAAGCTATTAGAGCATTGAACTAAATCTCAGTATCTCCAAAAATGCTGGAGAGAGAGTCCCATCACAGCACTTTGATTTTATCTGCATTCTGCTGGAGGAAATTCAGTTGCATTTAAAGTTTTATGTCCAGCAAACAAGCCTCAAATGCAGAGACAGGAGAATCAATATCCAGTTTAAGTGAAATATAAATCTGGGTTTCATCAGCATAATAGCAAAAGCCAAGCCCTATACTTATGAATAACTTGTCTCACAGGCAAGATATAAATTTTCAACAATGGAGAAGCTCAGAGTAGATCCCAGAGGACTGCTGCAAGTGACTTAAGCAGAAGACAAACACATGCATTGAAAAACCTCTCATGGTGAAATAAATGGCCACTGGTAAAAAAACCAAAAATGATTTAGCGTTCCAATCAAAAGCTCAGCCTGGTTGTGGAGCAGAACCAAGATATAAAGCTAAGTCTTGAATACAGCACAGTAAAGCACAGGAATCCGATCAAGAGGTTTGTTTTTTTTTTATTTGTCACTGATAAGTCATTAAAAATGCTGGCTGAAGAAAGTCTCTGTGGTATCAACTTCCCAAAAAACAGCTTCTGACTGAGATAATTAAAAGTTAGTCCAGCTGAGAACATCGCACAGCCAATATCTACAACATCCAGCTTGGAGAGTTTTTCTTCATCTAAGAAAGATTCCTAAAAAGTATGGTTTGGGTCTGCTACCAATGCTTGCTGTCTACTCAGCCCCATCTGCACTTGAATTCATATTCCTCACAGATCCTGCCTAAAATAGCAAGGAAATCTGGTCTAACAATAGTTCTGCCGACACAGGCTGTACAATCTCCATCCTTGCATCTGCAAGTAGGGAGAACTTGATCCAAAACTCAGCGGGTCATAGCCCTGAGAGCCTGCTCTATCTGGACCTGCTTCAAGCAGGGAGTTAGGCTAGATGCCTTCTGGATGTCCCTTCCAAATTGCATGACTCGATGAGTCTACAACACATGTGCATACAGCAGCTGGATAGGCTAATGTGATAAAGCAAGTTTTTAGGTTTAATTCTTCATGGTTTCTGTCTACTGAAAATGAGAAAGCAACAGCAGTGGAGCAGAGCTATCAAAGAACCTGATCTAAACAGTGTGCTCTCACCAAACTTGCAGATGATACCAAACTGGAGAGACCAGTTGATATGCTGAAGGGCAGGTCTGCCAGTCAGAAGGGCCTAGAGAATGGGAATTTCAGCAAGACAGATGCAAAGTCCTGCTCCTGGGGAGGAATAACTTCTTGCAGTATCACAGGGTCAGCATTACTGGCCAACCAAGGAGCACCTCTGCTTGAAAGGACCTAAAGGTCTTAGGAGATAGAAAGCTGAACACAAGCCAGCAGGGTAATCTAGCAGCAAAATGGCCAACAGCCTGAGCCGTTTAACAAAAGCACAGCCAGGAAGTGATTAAAGGAAGTGATTACCTGCCTTTATTTAGTGTCTGTTTTGTTTTGGCCCCCAAATACCAGAAAGATATTGATAAATTGGAGTGAGTTCAGCGGAAGGCCACCAAGGTAATCAGGGGGTTGGAAAAGTGCCTATAAGGAGAAGCTGTGGGACTTGAGTTTGCTCAGCCTGGGGAAGAGATGGTTTTGGAAGGACTTGATTGCAGTCCCCCAGCACCTACCCACAGGCTAATGAGAGGGTGGATCCAGTTTCTTTACTACGGTATGTGGTGGGAGTGGATAAGAGAAAACAGGTGTAAGTTCAAGCAAAAATGGTTCAGACTGAACATAACAAAAAACTTTTTTGCAATGAGGACAGCCAGGCAGTGGAGCAGACTATCTGTAAGTCTCCTCCTCAAAGGTTTTCAAGATGCAACTGGATAAAGCCCTGCAAAACCTCATCTGACCTCTTCACTGCCTCTGCTTTGGGCAGAAAGTTGGGCTGGCTGGCCTCCTGAGAGTCCTTCCAACCTGAATTATCTTGTGATCCTATAAAGCAAATGAGCCTGTAAAAGAAAGATTGCTCCACCTTGCTCAAGAGGTGGAATGCACTGCTTCAGGTATATATGAAACAAAATGAGAAGTAACATCATCCATTAACAGCAAGTTCACTTTTGAACCACCCAAAAAATGTACTTGTCATTGTGCATGACTAATTTAAAGAGAAAACCACGCCAGCCCCTTAGATGTAAACTGCTCTAAGATGATGAATTAAAAATTAATTCATAATAGATTAGGGGAGGATGGAAAAAGAAAGGAAAAATAATGAAAAAAAGCCACCTTTTAAGAACTAGAATTTCCCATGACAGAGACTTGCAGAGGCTCTGGTGGGCACACAGACATTTAACATATAAGATACACAGGCACCTTCTACTAAGCTAAACAAATGCTGAATGAATATATTGATTGTATGAAATTATTTTCAGCTTCTCAACTCTTTAAAATACACTCACAATAATCATTCAGGTTTCACAGTGCTATTAATATTAGAATTGAGATGTGTATGTTCATTGTAAGTGTAAAGTAAGGTTCTCAAAGTGTACTGAAATCATAATCACAGCTGCTAAACAGCTTCAATTCCCACCTGATATTCGTACTCTGTGTAAGGCAGCAACTTGTCGTCTTTGAAGGAGGTTGAAGAACCATTGTAAACAAGTGAGAGGTCTAAATTCACGTGGGCTTGAGTTGTTCGCCTCCTGTAAAGTTCATAGTACAAAATCTTCCCGTTTGGCTGCTTCGGGCCGGTCCACAGGATGGAAGCAGTGGGCTGGAAGCCGCCGGCTGTTTGTATTTCAATGAGAGGGGCCGGCTGCGCTGCCGGCGGCGCCTCCAGCGTCTGTGCCGATGCCCACTCACTGGAGGCGCAGCCCAGCTCTGTGCAGGCTTGGAGCTGGACTTCGTACCTTCGGGAACACAGAGCAGGAGCAAGGTGATTAAAACGCTGCAGATACAAATATAAACTGTGCGTGAGATCTGGCGGATTTCTTAACTTCCCCCGGTCTTTGGAAATTTTTAATAGGAACAGAGTTTGTATGAACACACAGATTATGTGCTGTGCCTTGTATAGCAAAGAGGAGGAACACTGTCTTCTGGGCTGTTCTTTGGGTGTGGTTTGGTTTTTTTCAGAGCACAGTTAACATCTGCAGGAGTCAAGTGATCAAAATCATTTTGATTTTGATGATATAAATCAAAATGATGATTCATTGTAAGAGATTATTTGGATGTTATTTGAGAGCTGTAGAACTCCACTCTATTACTCTCTTTGGATTTACATTAGTTATATGTAAATAGTAGAAAAACTTATCAACCATGTAACACACACAAATTATGCCTACACAAATATATAAGGAAAGGTCAGGTAAATAATCAAGAATTAGTGAAGAAGATACTACTTCAGTATCAAGAGTGCTTCTGCAGCAGAGTCTGGTAGCCTCTCTTCAGTTTTAGCTTTCACTTAATTACAAGTCCCTTGTTTCCAGCTCGAGGGTTCAAAAATGTTCCTATGGCGTGACCCCATTAATATCAGCTCAGCTACACTGTGAATGGGCCAGCTACCACAACTTTGGTCTCCCCACCCCGAATGTTGTCAACTAAAGCCCTATTTATTCTTGACAGCAGACACCATGTGAAAGATGCACCAGTACAAGATTGCAGGTTTTGGAGTCTATATCAGAGTGCTGAATTACCACTTCTATTAATTACAACCTAAGTCAACACCATGCACTTTGTTAAGATGACATAAAGCTGGTGTTACTATAAATTTAAAAGAAAAAAAAATTCTTGTTTTATTATTTGCTTTTTAGCAAACAACCCCGTGGGTCTGACTATCTGTTTAAGCAAGATGGCTGAGCTGTCTGCCAGCCCACTGCCCCACCCCGCAGCATTTATCCAACAAATGAGTTCTTCCATACTTACCTGCTGTAGGGCTGCAGCTGTGCCACTATGTATGACCGTCTCAGAAAGGAAACATGAGATGCATCAAAGTCAAAAGTCTTCTTCCCTGTTTCACCAGGCTGGTGGATCGAGACTGTGTAGTTTCTAATGTCACCATTTACTTTGATAGGAGGATCCCAGGCCACCAAAATCTCACTGGAAGACCATGCCTGCAGCCTAGGAGGCAACATCCCAGATGGAGCAGAGGGGTTGGTTTTTATGTGAGCTGAGGGGCTGGTCACGCTGCCCTGGCTGTTATTTGCTGTGACAGTGTAGCTGTACTCCATGCCTGGCGTTAGGGTGAAATCAAGATACCGAGTTTCCAGACCAGAGTAAACAAGTACACCATCCCTCCTTAGGTCGTAGCTTGTGATCTTGCCATTGGGCTTGTCTGGGAGTTTCCACGTGATTTCAATTGACTCCGAGCCCATGACTAGCAGCCTGGGAGCTTCCATATTTAATGGTGGAGCCTCCATGGTCATCACAGACTGGGACGTGCTAGAGGTGCAGCCCCCAGCAGTACAGGCGACGAGTGCAAAATCATACTGCGTGTAAGGCTGCAGGTTAGAAACCAACATCTGCAAACTTTTGCCAAGATAATACTCTTCATTGTCTAATTTCAATATGTACTTGGTGATATCTCCATTTTGTATTTGGGGAGGTGTCCAGGATGCACTGATTTCAGTGGCACTGACAGCCTGCAGAGATGGGGGGTCCACCAAGGCAGGAGCTGCTTCCAGTGTCCGTATTGCAGCTGGCTCACTGGTAGAGCAGCCCCCCATGGTGCAGGCAACCACTGCATAGCTGTACACTGTGTAGGGCAGCAAGTCCTCGTCCACGTAGCTGAGAGTGGTGGCGTCGAAGCTGAAAGGATAGAGAACATCATTCTTCAGCAGCCTGTATGACTGCAGAATGCCATTGGGCTGTGCCGGGGGCGCCCAGGATATGAGCACTTTATGGGGGTTTGCTGACACCACGGATAACCTAGGGACAGCAAGACTTTTTGGGGCAGTTTGACTAGTCTTTGCCACAGTCCAGGAGCTGTCAGCGTAGCCTGCTGCATTCCAGGTGCGTATTTTATATTCATACCTTGTCCATGGCTGTAAACCTTTATCATTATACGTGAATGTATTACTTTCAGTGTTATATTCTGTGAAAACAATTTTCTCGTCTTCATTTGTTGCTCCGTGCCCTGCAACATTCTCTTCTGTGCGTCTGTGAATAACTTCATAGCGAATTATTTTTCCATTTGGATTAATTGGCTGCGACCAGCTCAGTTCAATGTTGGTGGCATTCACTGCCTGGATTACAGGTGCCATCTGGGACACTGGGGGAGCTTCATCTGTCCAGACTGGCTGGGGTAGAGAGCGAGTGCAGCCTGCTGCACTGCACGCCTCCAGCACGAGGGTGTACAGGGTGTACGGCTCGAGGCGCCGGAAGAGGAACTGGCGAGATAAACCACTGTACTCCAGGTGGTTGTCGCTGAAAACATTGTAGGTCTGGTGAATTAAGAAAGAAAAAGAAAGAGAGGCAGGCAGGGAAGGAAAGACAGAAGCCGGGATCAAAGGAAAACAAAACAAAACAATTTTTGTCAATAACCAGTAGATGAGACCCTTAATCTTTGCAATAGGGTAAGGACTATTAGCCAATGATTCAGAAACATACTTCCTTGGTAGTAACAATCAGATCATTGATACAAAAGGAATGTTTTGATCCAATTTTCATGATTTTTTTCATTTTGAATGCAGTAATAAATCACTTAGTGACAGTTTTCATTATATTTGATTGTTATCAAGTTTCATTGCGAGGCTCTCACAAGGCAGCAGAAAGCTTCTCACAGACTAGCTCTAAAGAGAATCACTTAAGGAAAAAACCTCCAAATAATCCCCTCTAGTTGCAAACCTTGCAGGTAAAGGTTTACACTCAGTTGAAACCACTGAGCTAAAAGAAGTCCCAAATTTCAGAACAACATGCTATCAAACCCAGGTTTTCTAGAAACACATTTTGGTGATGTCCAATGTACAACAAGTAAGATTATGAGCTTTCATTTGCAGCTTTCTATGCATTAAATGAACAATTTGGTTCAGTGTAAATGAAAATTTACAGTCACAGAGTAGCACAAGGATGTTAATATTCATTTTAATATAGCGACAAGCATAGAGAACTCACAGTGTCTTGTGCTTACATAGGACTTCCATCTTATTTGAAACTATAATGCACACAGTTGAGTCTTTTTCAGCAAAAAATGTTTTAATTTGATATTCAGCATTCCCCTTCTCTTTTTTAATCAAGTGAACTGTCAAGATGAAGATTACCTTAATCACGCCATTGGGTTGGGAGGGCTCTGACCACTTTAGCAGCAGAGCCCTGCCATTTTCTTTCTTTTCCACAGTGAAGTTGCTCAGGCCACTGGGTGAAGCTTCCAAAGTGCGCACAGATGTCCAGGGGCTTGAAACCTGCCCGGCGTTGTTTACAGCTACGACACGAATATGATATGTTGTGAAAGGTTTCAATCCAAATAAATGAGCCTGATGCTTTGTTCCCTGAAGCAAGAATACAGATGTTTGAGTTAGTTAAAAAAGTAATCAGCATCTGTGGTTTATGTCACTTGGAAAATGAGGCCTCAGCTCTGGGTCACTTCTGACTGCTTTGCAGAATACCCCATCTGGGTACCAGGATTTTTTTTTGGTGGTTTTTCATGATTGAGCCTCAAAAAGAAATTAGGGTTTAAAAATGTGGAGCCTTTGGAGCTAATTCCTTGGGAGTCCTCCACAGACTGAATCTCAGCTAGGACACAACTTACAGTTCATTCAGCATGTGTCTGAGCTTGCTCAGTGAGGATGAGACCGCCTGGAACTGGACTCAAGCATGTAAAAACCTGTGGTACAGGAGTGATGCCTGCCTCTACAGAAACCTTACACATCTTGTGCGTACATGTGACATTTCATAGGCATGCTGTCCTGTTCTAGCTACTCAGGGCATTTTAATCTGGATAAACAGCTTGTGAATCCCACCAGGCTCAGCCAGGGCTGCAAGGACCAGGGCTGATGTGCTCCCACACCAGAGCACAGCCCAGCAGAGGTGTATGGTGGGGATGCAGGCTGATGGACATCAGCCATGGCCAGGAGGGGCCACTGGCGTCCCAGCTCACCCCAAATGGCATCTGACACAGACCTGACACTGCTCGGGCAGGGAGAGCCTCAGCACAAAATCTGATCTAGGCAGGAAGGTGGAATTATTTTGGACAGTCACAAAAGGCACAGTGATCAACAAAGAAGGGGAGTAACATGTTCTAGTAGGAGACTGTGCAGATGTGTCAGATCAGAGGAGCAAAGAAAAAAGGAGTTCAGCTGACCACTGATAATACTAATCTCATTTTTAGCTGTACTTTGGCATAAATTATATAGACCACAAGAAAGGGAGTGCAGGAATTCAGTTGCCTTCATGTGATAGAACGAACTGAAGTCAATTTCCCTGTGTCAGTAAGTCGTATTAAGTTGTTAAATGCTAACATTTTCAATTGTTTAATATTTAAACATTTGTTAAGCTATCAGACTCAGAAACAAATTTTAAGGAAATATTAATTTCTTTTTTTAAATATTAAAAGTTATATCATAAATATTTAAATAGTTATTTCCTCAAAACAATGAGTTAGTCTTTTAGATAAATATAGCACAGCATCTGAATGACCATTATGAATATTAAATCTGAAGATGCCACAAGTACAGATTATAAACATACTTTTCTGATAAATGATTCCTTTTTTCTGTTAAACAGGGCAAACACTACCAAGATTAATAATGCAAAAAAGTATAATTCTTTGTTAGGAATTCCCAGCCATCACCGCCAAAAAAGCATAAGCTGAAATGCAAATAGCAATCACCTCGAACAGATTATATATAAAAAAGCTCTGGCTGCTGTGGGACATTTAGAGATATCTTTTGTCATAAGAAACATGGAAAGCATGTGGGCTATAAAGCAAAAACATATGTATATTGTCAATAGCAGCACCTGTTCAATTACAGTTTATTTCGGCATGGAGAATTTCGTTCAGCCCCTAGATGGCAATACTATCAAACACTTTTTGTAACATGAGTACTTAATGATTAACAACGTGCGTTCAGTCATCCAACATACTCAAGGCAGCCATTAAAAAAATAACAAACCTGATGTCATTATAGATTCTTTTAATAAACATTTATGGCTTAGATCCTTGAAAGTGGAAGCGTTTAAACTGCCATAGCCAAAAAACCTATACAGTCGACTGCAAAATTATGAACTGCAGGTTAAAGAACCACGTTTAAATCGAGGCTCATGCTTAGCATAAAAATCTGGCATCAGAAATTATGTTGGCACAAAACATGATTAAAATTAGCTTTACAATTGGATGTAGTCTGTATTAATAGTTTTTACGAGGACAGTTATCTATTAGGTTTTCAAAACAGAACTTTTAAAAGCCTAAAATTTACATCCTGTGGTTCGGGGGTGGGGATGGGAGGAAGGGAGCACACAGCATTAAATTACTGCCCCTGAACTGTTACACAGAGACTCTCTGAAGGTACAAACACATTATTAAAAACATCAGACAAAAAGCAATGGCTCTGCTTTTTAATGAGCTGCATCATCGGGTGGGTTCTTGTGACAGCAATGCTACAAAACACTAGATTTCTATTTTAAAGAGAAAACTGGCATATTTTTCATCACCCTCTACCATTTTCCCACTAAACCCCTAGATTTAATTATTTACAATCCTCACTACACTTTGAAATGAAACAAGGATGGAGGGATTTCCTTGCCCGCAGTTCATCATGTTCTCTGGAGACTGCTAAACCATTCCTTCCAGGGATGACTTTTATCCCTGGCTCCTACAGATACTTCTTGAAGAGCAAACGGTTTACATGTATTTTTGTTTTGTTTGGTTTTGAAGTGAGCTCAGGGGATGTACTCCCAGAATACAGAGCCACGCTTTCTCCCCCTGCACTGCTGCCATCGCCAGTCGTGAATTTGCTCAGCTCAAAGGCTGATGCTGAAAAGAGGATGGATGGCAGACTCGGTGATTCATTTTAAGAATCACTTTATGTCCTCCCATGACATTTTCAGCCTAGAAATACTGTCCTGCTGGAATGGTCAAATATAAATTGCAAAATACACCCTGCACTGATGGTACTGTAACTTTGGCTTCAGCGGGCAACGACACAGCCTTAAACAGGTTCTGGAACAAAATCATTGTCTGGAATATTCTCCCAGTCTTCCTCTGCAAAGACATAAATGCATATATTCCATGTTTACACATGCTAAAAATCCAGATTTCATTCACCACTAAAAGAAAACCAACAAAATAAAATTTTAATGTGAACATTAAGATGTTCTTAGACTGGCTGACCATGAAATCCAATGGACTACAAGCCTGTGCCCTCCTTCCCCTGCCTCCAGCTGTGAAGCATTCTCACTCCATCAGTCATTAAATTAAGAATAATCCAGCAAACATTTAAGTGTGTGCAGTCTCACATTCCTCCTCTATGGCCCCTTCATTCTTCCCATGTAAACACCACAGAAATGGACACCTGAGGGAGAAGGGAGGTTGTGACAAGCCACTGTGACCTGATCACGCCCTGTAGCCCAGAGCCCAGCCTTTGACACGGTCCTTGCTTTTGGCAGCCCGGTCTCCTCTCCTGGTGCAACTCTGGCAGCACCACTGCTCCAGGCAGGACCTTTGGTTTTGCTATGTAAAATGCTTCACATGCTGCCAGTGGCAGCACAAGCTGCTAACAGCAACAAATACACTCCTCCACTAATTCCACTCTTCTAACTGTAAATTAGGATAAAAGTTATTTAAAATAAAACCTTGTTTTAACACATTTTTCAAAACATAAAACGAGAGAACATGAATCATGAATAATGTATCTGTCAAGATTTGCTTCAGATTGCCTTTTTTGTTTGTTTATTTTTTAATTCATGAACACAGAAGTCACTTAAAGTCTGGAAACAAATTAGCATAGTCTTTCATGCCGTTCAAAGGCAGTGGCATCCATAATACAAGGTGCCTGCCTTCCTCACTACCTCTTGGTCCTCCTCCTAGGCATGGGCAAGGCTGTGCAGCCTTCAAGGGTCTGATGATTTTACACTGCCTACTGTGATTGCTTTTGACTACTTGAAGTGCCCCTAAGGTGGCAACAGGGTCAAGAGGTCTTTGTAGGTTGAAAATGATCAAAAATTAGCATTGATCTGTAGCTGTCAATAATACTCTGCACGGGTGGACTCCCTGCACAAATGTTTAAACTGCATACAACTACACAACCTAGTCATCTTTGAATCTATCGATCTGATGAAGCAGCACTTTCCAGTTGTGTCACTCTGGGCTTTTCCTCTTCTTTCAAGGTAGGCCAGCTTACCCAGTTGCCTAGGTCTCAGGGCATGAGTTCAAACTGTGACAGACACATCAGAAGATCTCTGAACCACTGAAGAGCTGCCCAACAGGCAGCTTGAGTATCTGTCCCTTCTTCAGGGGCAATCATCAAAGCTCAGCAAGTCATCACCAGTCATGTTGAGGTTAGGCTCAGGTTTCTTCTCTCTCCCTATCTTCTCTTTGTACCATAATCTCTACTTGGCAGGTATCTTTTACAGCTGAATAAAAAGATAGCTCATTCTTTCTGTGAGCCTCTAACTAAACCCAGTGGCATCAGACACTACCACGCTGTTAATTGTAGTAGCGGCACAGGGATCCAAGCCAGCTCTTTCATAACTCATGGACATAAATGATGGGAAGGCAGTTCAGTGGAACATCCCCTTGTCTAGAGACAGAGATGGGGAACTCTCCCTAGAAAAAGGAGGAGAAAACTATGGTCTCCTGACAGCCAGATCATCAATCCGACCATACTCTGATGAAAATTTTCAAATTCTCCATCAAGGAAGTCAAACAGATCCCTCCACACGTGATGGAAACAAGGGGGAGTGCTTGGGAGTTTATAAAGACACTCATTTTATCCTCACCTTTGTCATTATGCTCTTATCCGGTTCCCTGTCTAATCCAGACTCTGCCATTTTCCGCAAAGCATTGGGAGCCCCTCTCCCTTGACTCTGATGTTCACTTTTATTTCCCAGGCTATTCTTAGCCCCTGCCTTCACTCTGAACATTGCACTGAGCTTCTATTCACATGCAAACACTAACTTGTCCTTTGGGCTGCCTTCCTTCTCGGGCTTATATCATGCACACTGTCTTTTCCATTTAAAAAATCTTCTCTATTCCTAAAGCCTTATGCTCAGATTCACAAGGATATAACTTATGGATACACAAGTAATCTATGAGTCTATTCCTGTAGCAGTGCGGACTGGAATATAAATTATTCCCATGGTAGTACTGAAAAATCTCAAAGGTTAGTCAAACAGAAACCAACATGTTATTCATTTAACCAGAAATTATCTTGCCTGTAGGTAACCAGAATTTCCATTTTTACAAGAAATTGATGTTGTACTATTTATCTTCCTCCCAATTTGTATAAAAAAAAAAATTTAGATTTTTCATTAAATTTTTTTGGTAAATTTCACTATTCAAATTTTGCATTTTAAGAACTTTGAATTTCATTTTAGAATTTTAAAACTGCCTTTCAACACTTATTTTTAATTTTAAATAATAATTTGATTATGTGATATGACCCAACAGGCTTTCAATAGCAGCAAAATGTACCACACAGGTGATAACTGTAAGTTACATAAAACCCAAAAAGAAATTATAAAAGAAAATGGGACAAATATAAAATTTTTAACTTCATAAATCCAGATAGTCCCTTATTGAACCTGAAATAATTTTAAAACATTTTTGCCGAGGAAACGTTCATCCAAATTGTCTTTTGTTGAGATGAAAAGACACTCTTCCTTTCCCAGCCCTGAGATGGATTGACACACTTTCTTCTACAGTGGCTAGGAAATGACACTCAAAAATTCATTATATTTGAGCCTGCTTTTCTAGAAATAAATTTAGGAAATTTTAGTTTAAAAATGTATTAGAATAAATTCAGCCCACAAAGTAAAACACATAAAATGGTCTCTTATTAAAACATAAATTTTGATTACGTGATCATAAAGTATTCTTTCTTCGAGACTCCTGGTAAAAGGAATGCTTTCTTTTTTTTAACTTTAAGAATGTTCTTGTAATTTATTTTTAAGACAAATGGTAGTTTTGTCATCAACACCAGAGAACACAGCTTTTCTCTCCTCTGTGACCCCATGTTCTCATCCTTTCCTAACAGCGCCATACTAGCAGCATTTTTAATAAAAACCCGAATCTGTACACCCTGTTCCACTTACCACATAACTGAATCATTTCCTATGCCAACTGTCCTACATGGGCTTGTGGACTGTACCAGGCAGAAACCTTTAAAACCAGCGGTAATCTAAATGCAAAATATTCTGCAAATAACAATATTTAATAACCGATTTAAAAATACTACATTGCAATTCATTTTCCTCCTTCCTGGCAGGGCATGTGAGGAACTGTGAATTGCACGTAGCTGAATCTGGCTAGTGGAGTTGCTGCCTATTTTCACAGCAGACAAGTTTCTTTCTGGCACACTTGGGACTTGCTGCAGTCTCACCAGGCATCTGAATCCCCAGCTTTGACTTGAAAGCAAAGCAACACAAAGAAAACTAGGATACATTGCACATTAAAATGAAATCAAATAAAATCAAGTTGGCCTTTGCGTAGCAGTACACTTTTAAAACACCAATGATGTTGCACTTTTGATGGTAAAACCTTAAAGAAATCTCTTTGGGCAAAGTCAGCACTGGTATTTCAGTGAGATTTCTCTTCTCTTCTCTTCTCTTCTCTTCTCTTCTCTCTTCTTCTTCTCTTCTCTTCTTTTTTGCTCTTCTCATCTCTTTTCTTTCATAATTATTTCTTTAAAATTCATCAAACATCACTGAATGGTACCTTCTCAGAAATATATTTCCATCTGTATTTGTCTAATTTCTACTAAGAAATATTGAAACCCAAAAAAAGATTCCTTTTTCTGCATGACTAAATAAATCAAATAAACCAAATAAACCAAAATATCAATGACATGACATTCCACTATAGGCACCATCTAGAGGACAGTGTCAACATGTTTTTCTAACATTAATATTTTATCTCTAACAACACTCACAAGACCTACTGTATAATAAACCATAGTTTTTTGCCTGACTTTTCCCCCCATATTTTTCCACTTTAAACCATGTTTATTATTCCTCGCAGTGAAAAAGTGAGGTAGAAGGAAAGAAGCAGCTCTTTTTATAAACTAGATAGATGATGGGACAGTTTCCCATAACCTTTGGGTTTAGTCAGTTCAAAGCTGACATCACTACTTATGCCAAATGGTACTTTTTGCTTTCAATAACCATGTTGAACATGAACAACTAGACTATGTTTCTCTTTGAAACAGGACAGGTTAGATCTGAAGGAAAAAAATTAGTACTATTTGAGACATAATAGACCATAACATAAAATACTTAAATCCCAACAAAAAGCCAATTATGTGTCACCCTTGGAAAAACCTGCACATCTTGTCTGTCCTGGTCTTCAGCTGAGTGGGGCGTGCTTTGTGGAGAGCTGGTGGGAGTGAGAGAGGAGAGAGCAGCTACATCAGCAAAGACTTCATAGTAAATAAAATGCAGCATGATATTAAAGCAATGTCAAACCCTACAGAATTGAGCTGGGAGATTTGTGTGCCATTCCAAACTCACACACTACGTAATATGGAATCTGCATAAACTCATCAAGGTAGTGCAGGACTTGCAAGTTGTTGAGCCTGCCTCAGTCACAAGGGGAATACGAATGAAGCATCTTTGAGGTGGAGCTTTATAATCTGGAATAGAAACACATCTTCAGGGAAGGTAAAACACTGGGAAAGTCAAGCACACAAAGTCTGGTTGGAGTTTGTGTCTCTTCATTACAACTGGTGAACTCATCCAGCTGAACTCCAAGATTATGTTTAACATAAGTGCGACATGCAGTGCTCCTGATGAGCAATGACTTTCCATCCACTATTTGTTAACATTTAGGAGTGGGGTTTCTCTCATGGATTTATTCCATAGTGTCTGTAGACATGGCAAGAGAAAGAAAAACCACTGCTGCTGTCAAACAGCAGCTCGAGCCTAAGGGCTCAAACCTGCAAATGGCAGGGGGTACATCCTTAATATGGAGCATTAGGGGGTTAATGTTATATTTTTTCCTAATGCCATAAACCGTATTTTCCATTTGATATTTTGGCTGATGGCCAGAATCAGAACAAACAAAATCTGGACGGCCACATCAGTCTTCTTAGTCTCAAATATTATTTTTTTTTTTTAATTTTTCTCTAATAATGTCCAGAGTGGCAGGAGCTTTAAAAACCAATATAATGAAACCATGAATGTTTTTTTATCCATAAAAATGGGTAATTTATGTCCATAAACTTCTCAACTCAAGGTTGAGAAGCACTCAGTGGTACTCAGTTTTACTTTGTTGCAGAAAGAATGTTCTTTTTTCATGATCAAATATTTTGGCTTTTGGTTTCATTTGAAGTTTTGTTTTCCAAGAATTCACACTGCCCCTATTACATTTGTGACTTCAAATACGTGTGCCATGAGACACTTTCCTCATCTCCTTCAAACAACATCATGTATGATAATGTGAGGAAAAGTATCTCTGAACACTGTAAAACCTTTTCCATCTGATTTTAAAATGACCTAGGTGAAATACCTCAAAATCTTTATTTTCTGTAAAATTTTAAAAAGAGAGTTTGGCTGTAGTTTTGGTGACTGGAAAGCAGAGAGGAAAGACTCCTTGGTTTTGCCCTATAAAAGCAATTATTTTCAATTTTTGCCTTTGCACAGCTCAACAACCATAACAGGGAAAGAGAAAGGTAAAGAGAAAAAAAGAGTTTGAAGAAAATCTTTAAGGGGACTTGTACAAGGACAATCTGAATCTTAACACAGATTGCAGGTGAAGTCCCACATTGGTTTCCTTGAAAATGCCACTGAATGTCAGTTGTGCTCCATAAAATTAAGACTTTGCAGTTACATATGACTTTTCATCATAGGATCTCACATCATGTTACAAACGTTAATTAATTAAGTCTCAGGATATCCCCCTGTGTTCCTGTGTGCAGCTTCAGGAAGCTATAGCTATTGGTTTAGATTCCATTTTGCACAGGTACAACAGACATGTCATATTATTGTTAAATGCAAGCTCAGTTTATTCCCTTTTCTCAACCATTCTGAGTCCTTGTCTCTCTCACCCAACGCATGCAAAAAAAGAGCAGCTCTAACTGCTGCTAAGTAGAGGAAGATAGCACAGCCTCCAGGCAATTCACAGCTTTAAATCCCTGCTTTCTGCCAACACAATGGAAAATAAAAGCAACATTTTTAAAGGAGACTATAAGGTTTTTACTTCCTATTTTTTAATTCCTTTTTCTCTGCCCTGTACTGAACAGTCCTAGCTTTTCATTCAAGCTTTGCCTGCTCTGTGTGTAATCACTTCTGAGAGACATTAAAAGGTGAGCATAAACAATTTATTTGGACATCCATTATAAAGGCCAAAGTTTAGTCTGAGTATGTGACTAAACTTAAAATGTCACCTTTAAAATGAACTGGGTATTTTAAAAGAAGGATGGACCAAAAATTACAAACCTCTATCTCTCAAAAGGTTTTTTTTCACCAGGTTTTCCATTCCTTTCCTCAGTGCTTTACACTTCCCACATGAAGACACCTGCTCTCCAAGCAGAGACTGGCTGAGAGTAAAGGAAAGTATGCAGGCAGCCATTTGGGAAAGGTGCAGTCCAACTATGCCAGTATAAGCCAGGAAAAAGAGATTTTCTCTGCACCTTTTTGTACAGAGCAGGCATCATTAGCAGAAGGCCACAAACACACGCTGTTTATGCAGGGAGGGATGCCTTCTCTCTTTCCTGAGCCTGGCGGGAAGTTCAGCCTCTGTTCTGAATATTAGCAGGGTGTGGCAGGACATCTCCTGTCTCTCATGGCTGGGGCACTTGGAAGAGGTAACTCAGGCCAGATTAATAACCCAGCGAGGAGTCAGAGAGTCCAGCAAGGGGTCACCTCCGGGCTCCTGAAGGTCTGAGCTCCAGCCCCGAGTACACATCTTGGTAAGAGAGCAGATGTGGAAGGAGATACAGGTAAATAAACATCAGTGACCAAAAGACATGGTTCTTATGTCTATAAAAGCCCGCACAATTATCACAGAGGCAGAATTCTCTTACACCCTCTGTGGAAACATGTGAGAAGATTTCTCCCTGGAGCTTGGACACAGCTCCAGGTCCCTTTCCCAGGAATTGAGAGAGAGGATTTTCAATGTGTACTCCATCAAGATTGGATGGTAAGAAATATTGAGTCCTAAGTTATACTATTTCTTAGCTAGCTGTAAATTTAATGGTACCTTTAACTCTGTGTGTATAATACTAGTATTGCCTTTTTGTCTTATCCCTGTGTAGTAATAAGCTGTTTTAAGTCTTATGTCTGTTAGTTTTGTGTCAATTAATAAATAATCCATTCTATAATAGACTGAACAAGCCATTATTAAAGAGCTTGCGAATAAGAGCAGATTTTGGGGTGCTGGCCACGTCAATAATGTGACTGCCTGCTGCCAGAGGCCTGGGCAAAAGGCAAGAGCTGATTTAAACCTACATCATCCATTCATAACACAGGGGATATTGATCAGACACACTTTTGGGTATGCACTTCAGGGACACATTCCTCAGCAAAGCACAGCTTCCCATCAAAATACTGACAGGCTGAGCAGAGATCTGACACCTTCCTTACAGATCTTTATGGGATGTTCCCCCAGTTTTGGAGTAGGGGATTGCTACACAGGATCCCTGCCCCTTCTGGTTGTGGAGAGCCTGAATGAGTAGCCTGAAAAGCCCCCACGTCCCATGATGGTGAAAAGGAACACAAATCTTGTTTTCCCATTGCAGCTGCTACAGACTGCCCTGTTGATGAAAATAACGAGGTCCAATAAAGAACAAGTTATACATTTCTGTGTCCCTTAGCAGCTGTGTCTTGCCACATGAAGGCTTGGAATCAACTTGGAATCAACTCCACACTAAGGAAAGGCTTGAAAAGAAGACAAGAAAAAAGAGTGGTAATTGAGTTTGGTAGGTGAATCTTCCAGGTTTTTCTCCACAGTGAGAGGTTTTATTATCTAACATTATTCATTTTGTGCCTGCGTGCACTTTGTTTGTTAAATAAATAGGTTTTTTTTCACTTTCCTCCGAGAAAAGTCTTTCTGAACCTGGTGGTGGAGGAGCTGCTGAAACCTGCCTTCTATCAGAGGATGTTCATTTCGGACGTTTCCTCCTAATTTGTCTCAAACCGAGACAGTAGGGTAACTGGAAGAGAATCTACCTTCAGCTTTAAAATCTTGAAACCAAGTAAACCCAAATGAACGTGGATGGATGAACATCCAGATCCTCCTAGGATGACATGGTTACAAGTCCCTCTACTTTAAGCTTATAGGGTGCAGTGTTGGGAAGAAACTCACCTTGACACAGGGTATGAAGCTGTGTCTACAGACTGCCCGTTCCCATCTTCTATGCTGCCAGGTGAACACCGAATTCATATTGTCCTGAGGTGACTGTATGATACTGTATCCCCTATCATCTGCCCTATGCCAGACATGAACCCTGTGCCTTTCTGTATCTTTAAGAGACGGGGGTGGGGGAGCCAGTGGAATTCTTTCGGCGGTTTGTGTTCGAAACAGAGAGAATTCGTTCCTGCGGCAGAGCGGAGGAAAGCACCTTCCTGCTTTCTCCTCAGCTCTCGGCTCTCTGCAGCAGGGAAGAGTGTGGCATTCTCTTGGGGGTTTTTTTGCTAGCTTCCTGTTCCTTAGCTAAAGCACCGAGCCCTGGGACTTTGGCTTCATCTTCTTCTTCTTCTCTTCTGGACTCTTCAGGAACACCAGAACATCACTGGGAGGCCCTACACTGTCACCTGGAGGGGCCCACGCTGAACCCCAGCTCCAGAGAGGAGAGAGAGCCACCCACAAAGGACTCCGAAATCTACCCAGCTTCTCTCCACAGGCAGAGGTTTTATTACTTAGCTTTTTTTTTTTTTTCTTCCCGTGCCTGAGTGCACTTTACTTGTTAAATAAATAGGGTTTTTTCACTTTTCCTCTGAGGAATTTCTTCCTGAATCTGTGGGAGAGGGATGGCTGAAACCTGCCTTCTTTTGAGGAGACGTTCCTTCCAGAGCATTTCCCTTAATTTGTCTCAAACTGGGACATAGAGATACACAGAAAAGCAGACAGCTCTGCCTGCTGCAGCGGGAACAAGGAGAGCAGCCAGTTAAGCTTCACTTTGAAATGTTAATGCAGAAATAAAATAGTCTTCAACCATGTCCTTTCCTGTGGTCACACATTCATTAGTCCCTCCTGCTGTGGGTTGGGCTTCTCAGTGCAAAGCTCCTGCCAAAAGCAAAAAGTCTGAGGTGCTTTTGGCTTTCACCAGCAAGATGAAGTGGTCAAGGAAGAGACGAAATATGTAAATACTGAAATATGACTTGAAAACCGAAGCAAAACTAGTTTAGTTGGGATTCTGCATTTTCCTTGGATACTTAAGTGACTTGGGGAATTAAACTAGATCACATAAGCTTAGTAAGGAACACACTGTGCTAATTCCTGCATTGAAAATGTCTTAACAGCCCATTATTGACTCCAGCATATAAGGTTGTAAATCCACCAGTTTCACGGTCTCATCTATTGATGAGTGGGATGTCTGCATGTTCCACAGGAGCAACCCAAAGAGAAATTACTGCAGTTCAGACCCTTTGGGATGAAAATCCAGATGTACTTAAGTGCCCAAATATTAAGGGTTAAGGTTAGGGTGAGGGTTGGGGTTAGGGTAGGATTAGATTTAGGGTTAGATTAGGGTTAGGGTTAGGTTTAGGCTTAGGGTTATGCTTAGGGTTAGATTAGAGTTTCTCTCCAAAGGGAATGTCTCATGTTTTTTCTTAACTTCTGTTTTGAATTGCCTGTCGGAGAAGCCTCACTCTCTGTCCAGACAGATTAGACAAACTCGCCTACATTTTTCCATCCAAATTAAGTTCATAGATTTCCCTGCTGCGATTTTTTTTCTTAAATTCACTTAAGACTCAAAGAGAAATAAAGCCTGTGACAATTTTTTCAATTAGCATACAGCAACAGACCATATAGGTCTACTCTTTCTTATTTCTTAAAATGAAACAGAAAAACCATTCATGGCTTCAGAAACTAAACTGCAGTTGTTTTAAAAGACTTGAAAATTAATGTTAGCTTCCATTTGCCTTTTCAAGGATCCTCAGTCGGGGTCTTCAAGAGCAGAAAAACAAAACTACTGGGTGAATGTCGCCCCCAACCAGAACAGGGATTTGCTTTAGTTAATCTGAAGCAACTATCTATTTAGTTAATACCGACGCAAACACCCTCCCGATTTCCATGCACAGACCAGCATGTTGGAGATGATCGTCAGTCTGGGATGATGTAACTCAAGTGTGGTTTAAAATTTCCATTAATATCCTCAGACCAAATATCAATACAGGGGCTTGTTAACAAAGCAATTCAAGGTGTTGCGATGCTTCTATGTGGGACCAGAAGGAGAAAAACTGCAGCATGATAAAAGCTGTTGTGAATTTTTGTCTCAGAAATGTCCTATTTTAAAAGCCACATGTTCTCAACTCTGTTTGTCCTCAAAGGCAGTACTGTATTTGACAAAAGGGCTACTAGAGCTCAAACTGTTGTGTCACCTGGTGGAAAAAGGTGATGTTTTCTTTCCCATTTGCTCCCAGGGTCTCTATTCAGTCTTTTCAGGCCTGGACTTTCCAGTAACATTAAGCACAGCACTTAAATATGTCACTGTCTTAAGCTACAATTATAGTATAAATCTCATGATCTATTAGTACATCACAGGTCTAGCATTTCTAGCATAGACTAGTATTAGAGAAAATCTAAATTATCATCTGTCTTGAACCCCTGAGGAGAAAACAATAAAAAATAATTTTATTATACCATAATGACAAGAATAATACTTCATCTGGGAGAAGATGTCTTCTGACTTGTCATTAATTCTTTTTTAAAGCCTGTTGAAATATAAGAGCTCTGCAAAGTTTCATTCATTTTGTTTGTGCAGCATAAAGTTTTCTTTATAGCAAAAATACAGGAAATTTATCACTGCAAGGAGTCCACTTCCCTCACTCTCTTGCAATATTAGAAGTGCATTTGCAATTCTGATCTTGTGGGACAATTGTAAACTTCATGCCTTTTTTTTGCAGCCACTAGAGTAGCATCTCCACACTGAATGGAATATTTGTCTCACACTAGGAACTCTACTCTGGATGGGAAAAAAAAATAATTGATGCATTCAAACCTGCAGGAAGTGGACTTAGAAAAATACTTGAAGCAAAATTCAGAACCAAAACAAGTAATGATTTGTGATATGCCCCAGTAGGTTAACTAGTACCTGGCACCTCTGTACATCTTCCCGTTGTGAATATACAGTTCCTCAGTGTCCTTTTGGCACACAGACAACAAACTCCAGGGGTCTCACTGAGATGGACCAATCCCAGCGATCACATCATCTCTACCTTAGGGTGGTCTGGGCACAGAACTGTATAGAAGACAAACATGCTACCATAAAAGAGGAAAGCGGAACAGCCATAGATTAGTTCAAAAAAAGACAGACACAGCTGCAAAGTCGAAGAGCTTGAGGATGTTGTGCTGCAGGTCCCGCTGCTGCTCTTGCACCAGCCATAGGTTGCCTTAAGTGAACATCTAAGTGGTTGCCTCCCAAAGCTTTGCCTGTGTAGCTACACAGCCTCCGATAAGACAAGGCCTTTACAGGACATTACCTGACTGAAGAACAGTCCTGCCTGTTGTAAGGAATGAAGAACCCTCAGAATATCTGGAAACAGAAACAAGTTCCTATGATGCCTTAGGTTTTAACTTTTATATTTTTCAAATCCTGTACTGCCTAGTGTGTAACTCTGAAGTTTTGTGTGGCCTGTTAGCTGCTGTTCTCTCATGCTGGTTAGACATAACAAACCTCTATAGGTTTGCTCTCCAAAGACACCTTGATTGTCCCAGGCCCCAAAATGTGTAAACTAAAAGCCTTTGAAGAGGAAGGGCAAGCTTGGGGTAATTACATCATTAACTGACATTATAATTGGAGAATTAACCCTGATATGCAAATGGACCAAGCGTATAAAAGTGTGAAGAACCAGGGTCCATCTTGGGTGGAGCCCCTCGGAGGCTTTGACTGACCAGGGTGTACCTTTGAAGGGCCTTCAAATAAATACCTACTTTTATTCTCTTATTCTTGTCTAGCCTCTGTTTTCAGGTAGCCACTTCAACGCATCACCTAACAAAAATCTGAAAAATACAGAAGTTATTTTCTACTAGACCCTCAGGATGGAAACTCCTGCTTCTTATATCATCATAGTCTCTAACTCGGCTCTTAGGAAGGAAGGCTGGCAAAGGGAAAAGAAGGCAGGAAGGAACAGTTTCCACAGTTTGGGTTGTAGGAGCAAAAAAGCCTGAAGGTGCCAGAGGTGTAACAGATGATATTTGTTTCCACAAAAGCTGTAACATAGCACCTACTAATGAGGTGGAAAACATTACTCTGAATCTACCAGCAACTTTGGTTGGGGTTCTTGCAGCAAGCCCTCCACTTCACGTGTAGAAACCTTCTTTCCATGCTCACAGTTTTTATTGGCACTCATAAAGCAGTTCAACAAGCATATCCTTTCCAAATCATCTGGCCTGTCAGGTGCTGATGCTAAAGAAACAGACTTGAGAATACAGTACAGTTTTTGCAGTTAAACAATAAAATCCATCCATCATGGGTCCTTGTGAGTAGAGTATAAATACACTTGGATGCTCCAGATCCCATTTGTCATGCATTTCTGCAACTTTGGTCAGATAAAAAGTTCAAGGTGCTGAGAGAAATATTTGTAGTTTATGAGGGGATAAACTCATAAATCGGACTTTGTTTCCTCCTAATAGAGATTATATATGTAAACTACTCCCATACATTGCAGATCAGTTTTCAGATTAACATCCTCATAAGTCTACTATTTTTTGCCTTCCATTTCTTTGGAAACCAACCAACCAACCAACTATGAATCACTTATGTTTGGATGTTTTCATTCATGATCGTACTGGTACTGAGAAGCAAGAAGGACAAATATAAAGACTCTTGTGAACTTTATTGAATCTGATTAACTGTCTGGTTTGGGCTCAATTTAAATTTGTCAAGACTAAAAGTCCCCTGTCATCTTTTCCCTGCTCCACACACAAATGAGATCTTCGCACAATTCACAAACTGTGCTAGGTCTGAAGACAAATACCAGAGCTGCCTGTCAGCTCCCTCACCAGCCAGCCAGCCTAGCCAGCTAACTCCCAATCTCCCTTCCCTTGTCTCTATGACATTGCTCAGTTGTGCTTTCAACATTGTCAAAATGCATTTTGACCGGCGTGAAGATCCAGCAGGAACTGGGTGCCCTTGCAAGGGTGTGGAAGTTCCTGCCTTCAAAGGGGCACGGGAGCAGGGAGCAGCAGCTCTGCCAGCACAGCAGACCCAGAGTGATGAGGGCAAAGGGAGGCAGGGGCGGCAGCAGTGGGACTCGGGACCCCTGGGTTTCCAGCACCCACTGGGGTACAGACAGCTCCAAGTGCACATCCCCTGAGCTGCTGATGTGCACCCAGGCAGCCTCCTCCCAAGCTGGGAACACAGCTGTGCTAGGCTGCTTTACCAAAAGGGCTGCCGTATATGAACTATTAAAATCTGCACGTGATTTAAAGCAGGAGGGGTGAAATGCAATACTCCAAATAGTATTTATTATAAACTTCTGTAATTTTTCCTCTTTGTATGGCCATCTCAGAATTTTCCCTTTACAAACTTAGTAGCTGCATGACTGTTTTCAAAATGAAATTATATTGGCCAATTATTCAATTTATTTAATCACAATTTAATTCCCACCTTGTAAGATGAATCACCAGAATCAGTCAGTAATGCACCTGCTGACTGGATAACCACTTTCATTTTGTTTTTTCTTTTTCAGCTATTTTTAATAAACTAATTTTTAAGACTGCCAACTCTGTCAGTAAAATCTCACTGAGCTTTTGAGCTTTGAAACCATTTCAACACACTGCAATTCTCCCAACAATCTGAAAAACAATAGAAAGCCCCATTATGATCCAAAAGAATAAAAAAAATGCTGCACTTTGAAATGAGAGTCACATTTTGGATTTCTTTTTCATACCCAGTTAACTTTATATATAGCTACAATATAATGTGATAGTAAATTTACACCCCTCCATTGTCACCTGTTCAAAATGCATTGGAATATTCAGTATTACTTTTTTCAGTTTTTAAAGTCTCCATCAGAGCCTGTGTGAGAACTGGAATAAATAAGCAGCCACATTTTCCCATACTGGAAAAGTTCCAGAAGGGAAAGGGCTCTTGACAAAGCTAAAGGAGTTTTCAAGACACTTTCTATTTCCATACTCGTTCTTTTGTATGCTAGGTTGCCTGCCATTATGTTTATGTAATTCTGACAGTGTTCTTAATGACACACTAACAGATTGTAAAACACGCTGCTGGCATTTACTTGTTTTTTATATTTTTAAAACAATGTCCTTCATGTAACAGTAGTTAAGCGCGGCAGAAGGACATCATTAGAGCCATGGTTAAACTGTAATTTACACCATTAGGAAGGCAGGAGCAATTTTTATTGCCTGGCAATTTTCTTGCTGAAATATTTGGACCATATGGCTCAATTTGTGTAATAACCTTAATTTCAGCACCCTTCAGGTCTGCCTCCATCTCCTACGGAATGGTAAAATGCGGTTTAGCAGAAAAGGCAACTGTCTATACTTAGAGAGTTGAGATTAATAACATGTCACGTCCTGTTTTTGGTGAAGGAATTCGAACAGCAGCCAGATGGTATCTCTACAAATAACTGTCAGGGGTCTTGATCTAATCAATACAATGTATTAATACATCTCCCTTCGCTGCTTCTCGAGGGGCTAGCGTGCAACATCTGGAAAGATTGGGGGGACCGCCAAGTAGAAAGCTGATCCTTTTCAGAATCAAACTGAGCCCAATTAATTTTTCATGTATACTTGATAACTGTTTCATAATGAGCTATGCGTCTTGACGGAGTTAGGGTTGGCGGCATGAGCGGCTTGTGCTTCCTATCCCCATTCAGTCCACTTACAGAAACCAACCCATTAATCAAACTATCTGGCATAAAACTGAAATCTCAGCTCAGCAAGAGATCAATAACCATCCTTAAAAAAAAAAACAAACCCACAACCAGAGCAACAACAAAGACCCCACCACAGAAAAGGGCTTTAGTGGGCAAAAGTATCCAGGCATGACATTAGTAATTACTTTAAGAAAAACCAAAACTCAGAGCCATACTCACCTGACAGGCACCTAAACCACAGAATTTAATATTAGCTTCCTGTCAAAAAGTAACATTTAAGTCCATTAAAAATACACTGCCATTTTGCTTTCTAGATACAGAGGCCATCTGGCCCCTATTCACCATAATTGCTATTACAGTCTCAAAAATAATATTTATATAATGCTGTAAATTAACAGACGGACACCCATTCCCACTCCCAAAGAGCTTTCTGTTGATAAACTCATCTTTTAGCACCATGCAGATATTAGGGTCTTGCTCCCTAAAGAAAGAGGGGGCAAGATTATAGGCAAGTTTATACATGCATTCCAGGGCTTTTTGTAAAGTCTGAAAAGAGGAGAGAGAGAGGTCACTTGGCAGTCAGAAAATGGGAAACTGCAACAAGCATAGGGGAGATGAGCTTGAATGAGGCTGTGAAGCTGAGTGATGGGAATGGATTCAAAAGGGAGCAGTAAAGAGAAAGGACAGGAGGTCAGCTGAGAATACTAAACTTATCTTGCATAGGACACCCCACGGCTGTTTGATGAGAATGACTTTGGTGACTGTAGACCTGGATTAGATTCAAATGGAGTCCCCAGTGGTATGAGGCTCTATGTTATATTACCAATTCCCATGAGTCCTACGGCTTGCTCTTGCTGCCTTTTTTTTTTTTTTTAAAAAAAGGTAGGATTCTCTGTTTATTAAAATTATCCTTTGCTTGCTAAAATTCCCTATGAAATAGAAACATGTGACAAAACACTTCTCAGCCAATTTGAATAAAAGACCTTATCTGTGGAGGGAAGTGGAGCTGGAGGGTAGGATGGGGGCTGGGGAGTGGCCTTTCTAATTATCAGCTGAAGAATTCCTGTATCTGTAACTGCTGGGCATGACCCTGGGGATTTTAGAAAGCTGCCCTATGACTTCACCAACAAAGAGCGCTATCTTGGAATTGCCTGATACATTCACTTAAGAATGTTGGCTAAATGTGAATTAAAATCTCGTCAAACCCAATTAAGCATTTTTAAACAGATATCTAATTTGAAAAACAGCTGTACATATTACCCAACAAATTTCTGCCTCCTCCTTCTTCATTTTTATTTTCTACTTATATATGAAAAAGCATCTGCAGCTTACTAAAATGCTGGTTTTTAAAGCTGATTTAGTGCAGTCACATAACAGGGCACAAAGGGAAGAATGTCCCCATATTACATCTTCCTAACAAATTATACTTAATAAGATGAAGGTTTGTGGGGATTTCTGTTTTGTTTATTCTGTTTTTACAAATTAGAAAACATTCTGTCAATGGTGTTTTTCTACACTGCCTGGTTAGCTTGAACTTATTGTCACAACTGAAATGCAAGACTTACAGAAAAACATCATAGAGAGAAGCATAAATAGAAGCATATATAAAAACATATACAGAGAAATAGCATATGGAGCATTTATGCAATCTCATTTTAGTCATTAGCCTTTAGGCTTTGTCAGGTGGTCACCTATTCTCTTATGGCTGCAGGTGCACACAGAGAAAAGATTACCACTTCCAGAGTGCCGCCCACCACCATCTTTCTGTAAAATCAACCACCTTCTTTGACTGACACTTATCACTAGTGGCACACAAGTGCACCACAGGAAAGCAGTCTCGTGTGAACAGCTGCAGCCCAAGGATGGTAAATGTCCATGCCTTAGATGTTCTGGATGTTTCATGGTCCATAGAGGACATTCATGCTCTTAACTAGGTTAGATGTCTGAAGTCAGACATTATCAATATCTCTCAAAAGACCTAATTCTACTTGTGTTTCACTCATCAAAAAAAGACTACACAATGGGTGAAAAATGGACCTTGCACAAGAAGCCCAAGGATAAAATACACCAGATTTTTCCAAATAGGTGACTAATTTATTTGTAGAAGAAATTACCTATTGATCCAGGCACTCTGGCCTAGTCAATCTAGAGTGTGGTTAGGCATGGTGAGACATAACTCTATCAGTGTTTTCACTTCTGTCTGGCCCAAAAATTTATTGAAAGACAAAATTATGTCAGCTTCATGTTGCACACTGAATTAGGGAGAAAACATTAAAGAAAAAAAGAAGTGAAATAAACTTCTTTGCTGTAACCTTCACTAATTCAAATCACCACTTGCCTGACAACATATTAAGACCTCAGAGGCACCAGACAAACCTTTCCTTCCTAACTCGCAAGGATTCTTTCCTTCCTGGCAGAGTTCCAGCAGGGTCTAAAGCTATGTTTCTGCAGCTGCCGGAAACATCCAGGAGACAGTGAAGTGGCCTTGTTTACAGCAAGGATGGTATAAATAGAAGAGCTGAAGCCTCTCTCTTTCTCTCTCACCATTCCCCTCCAGTTCTATTACAACAGTACTTCAAAATCATCAAAGTTGTGCAACAATCCATTTCATCCTTTCTGCTCTAATTAGGCAATTCTACATGTCTGTCTTGATAGGTGGGGCTTACTGAAGCACTTCATCAGTTTCTGGAGGGGCATCATAGTGCCAATCCAAATGCTTATTTAAACAGAGCTGTAGTGCCAAATCCAGCATATTCTGCAGTAGCATGGAAACAACAGAATCTGTGAGACACAGATTGCCTCGCACACTTTTTTGTAAGCAGCCTTCAATGTGAAGGAGCACTTGTCCTGTATTCATCCTAAGCTTAACAGGTCTAGAGACTAAAACTTGGAAAGCATTTTATATTACTGGGCTTTCCTGGCAAATAAAACAATCAGAGCAATTCCAGTACAAGCCCTTCCTGAAACTGTGCTAACAAGGCTTTGAATCTTAAAAACTGCATTTAAATCAAACGATTCATTTGCAAACCCATCACATACAGCATACACGTGGTAGGTGGGGATCATTTCATTGAAATTAGGAAGCAAATGTCTCTATACATGAGAGGTCACCAGTTGTTGTACGTTAAAATCTTTTCACTGTTAGGCATAATTAAAATACTCTAACAGTGGTTTCAGTAATTTAAACATTGCAGTATTGTTGTAATATTTTTCTAGGCTTCAAGAGTTCACAATTGTTTGGTCCAATCAAATCTGGGAACACTGGAGAAGTTATCACCCATCAAGGTAATTACTTTCAAGTTGAAATAATTACTCCATCAATGTTAATGGTCTTTCAACTTCAATAAAGCACTCACCTGCCGATAATCACAGCTAACCTCTTGCTCTCATGCAATTCCCTCTCTATTTAGCAGGTTATATTACAGCCGTTAGAGTGGTCACTTGTCCTGAACAGCTGCTGAATTTCACTTTGATCGTCTGTGAACCATAAAAAAATTAGTCATCTGCGTATGATTTCCCCTAACCCATAAGCCCTTGCAGAGCTAAGGAGATGATCTTTTGGCTGCATCAGGGCACTGCTGAGCAACCATCTTGTTTCTGGTGGTGGCTACTCTCCACTGTCTCACAGCAGCACAGTGGCCTAATTAACTTCTGCCCTCCACTGCCGTTTACAGCTTTCACTCATCACTAAGTAGCACATCTTCTGAATTTATGGCATGTGCTGGGATTCCTTCACGTGCACTCATCCTCTTTTCTTAGGGTGCACTCAGTTTCCCAGGCATCTGCAATAGGAACGTATAAAAAAGATTCACTGGTCCCTCTCCTTGGCATATTTTTTTTCTTATTCTTGAGGCTACAATCTTTATTACTTCTTCTATAAGAAACTTGCCACTGCATACTGCATTACTGAGTAGTCTGTACAAGGAAGTTAACAACTATGTGGTATCTCATCTTTAATGCTGCCAAATGTTCACAGGTCTATATGAGGAAATAGAAGTGAAAGATCACACGTGAACGTATTAAGTACTTTTAAATGCAATGAATAGAAAGAAACTAAGTCTGGATGCATGATTCCAGATATCTGTAAAATCCTGCATGGGAGGCATGAATGCATGGCAGTACTGGCCACTCAAGATTATTTCTGATATGTTATTTTTGATAGGGAGTTTTTCAACAAGTTAACTAAACTTAATATTCTGACTCAGTTTACTTATTTGATATGTAAATTCTGTCTGCTTATAACAACACAGTTATGTTAGCCAAAGCCTCATCCTCCTACCAAAGTCTTTATTACTGCTATTCTGCAATATGTCTACAGATTTCCCTATCACAGCACCTGCCAAGAGAAGCTTGGCCAGTGCAGTTATATACCATCTCCCCAAATAATGTAAGGGAAGCCAACATGTGTTCTCAACTGTTTGCACAGCTGCATCCAAAGCAGAGGCTTTGCTGGGGCAGTGATAGCAGCTAAGAGACGTGTTAATTTTTTCACCCCAAACTGGCATGGTTATGCCAAAAAAAGGCTTTTAGGATAAGTTTGGCCTAAGAGCCTCACATTGCAAAACACATTGTGAAATGACTTGTGCACAGGTGCAAGATTTCCCAAGAATAAGGCCCATAATGCTTACACCTATCTCTTGCATCCTCTAACAAGCACACTGTACTTTTATCTACACTTTGCTGAGGTGAATTTAACACACTGAGACCTTGATTCTACATAATAGCAATTGGGGGCCATTGCCCATAGCCAGCAGTTTTTCTTTTTAACCCTCATCTCTGGATGCTTTTCTTTCTCCAGGCATATTCTAACAGCTACATATTTTTATATTTTTTTACTCATCTTCCTGGCTTTGAATTCTCCTGCTTACAATAAACAACCAAACACTTGATATAATTGCCATGGGAAAAACAGCATTACACACCCACAAAATGTCTATCAAGAAATGTCCAAACCTACCCACAGTTCTACCTCACAGCAACATTTGGAATACAGCAGTTAAAGAGATGTGATGCTTTGATGACATTTGGCAGGCACTCATTGGCTTTATAATGAAATCAGCTCTGGGTTCTGTGTTCACAAGCTTAAGTCCTAAGTTCGCAGGAGTGAGCAGCTCGCTTTGACACCCTAGTCACTTCATGCAGATTTCTGTGAATGAGAACCTACTGCCAGTCCATTCCCCTATAAACACATCTGTCTCATGTTAATGCTGTCAAGACACTAAATATGATTCCTGCTTTAGGGGGTTAAAATGAACTGCAAAGACATTGTGGGAGACACTTGTGCTGCTGTAACCAGTCTCGACTTGACTTTGTTCTGCAAATAAACCAGAATGTCAGTTTAACTCGCTGTCACCTAACATCTGTCACTACACTCCTGGCCAAACAAGCTAAGGAAATGGGTGACACTGCTCTTTAACTGTGAAGCATCAAAACAGCTCACGTGTATGTCACTTGCTTCTAACGATGCAGGACACCCTCCTTTCATTTCAGGGGTAGCAGTTTTTGCTCTAAGAATTGAGTTCTTATCTCCACAGGCAGTGTAAAATTTCAAGGGATCAGTGGTAACCTTAAGGTACCAGACAGCCATACCTTTGACATATTAACTCAAATACATATTAATGGCAAGTAAATAGCTGGATTTGGGGAAGGTAAAGTGGATAAGTCTGTCAAATTGTTTGAAAACCCAGAAGATGCTTCTCACTTGGCTCTGAAATGGGTGGAAACGAAGCTGTCATATTAGAACAGTCTGCAGGGACATTAGCAAAAGCTTAATTTGTATCCTGCAGTGTCACAAGGATTGGATTTCTCCTCTAAGTTTTGGTCAAGCTTTATGTCCCGGGGCAGGCAACCAGGGTGCAACCAACAAGCGCAAGGGTGGGATCAGCCACCGTGATTCTAGCACTGCTTTTTTTTTCTGGAATAATCTAATGGGATAAGAATGGAGTCTAACAGATTAAATAAAGGAACAAACTCATTGCTTTCTTAATACTTTAAGTCTTACTTGTAACATGGAAGCTTGTGAGAGAGAATGACTAATGGCATATCCCACGAGGGAGCTCCAATAGAGATGCTTTAGGAGATTAAATGATTTAGCCTAGTACCCATGAAGGCTATATTTTAAAGGGGCAGAAGTTTAATCATTGGAATTCTAGTTCAATAAAATTACATTTTAATTAAAGTACCTCATTCACAAAGCTAAAGTTAAGCGTATATCAGCAATTTCATGATAAAATTCTATTTTTAAGTGTTTATAAATTTGAAAGTTGGTGTCCAGGTTTTTGCCTGCTGGGATAATTGACCTAACCTCCTGCAGATATCTTTGATAACAGGACTCCATACACTTCATGTCAATAACTTTGATTCACAGCTTTAGCTGTTCTGCTGTATTCAGAAGAGGTAGGATTCAGATCTCAGGTCCTTGGTATAAATAAGCAACAATTCTGCTCAGTTAATGCAGCTGCAACAGATTAAAGTGAGTGCAACTGATGGAGGAGATGGAGGAGATGTGCAGAAAGATTTCTCCCCAAAGGGGAGTATAATATTTTAAATAAAAATGGGTAGCAAAAATAATAATTGATCCATGTTCAAGACAAAGGACAGTGAAAAACCATGCAAGCCAGCTTTGCTGCAATGCTAGTACAACAGCTGTACATATGCTGCCAGAATGTCATTTTGATTCAGGATACTGTTTGGGGAAAATAAAGGATTTTGGAGCCAGGAAAATACTAATTCAGTAAATAATAGCTTGTTAATCTAAAAGGCTTTTAACTGATGCTGTTAAAGAAACACACTGTAGCAATCTTATTTAAAAGACCATTTTGGTAGGTTTTATTGCCCACGGTACAGCCATCTTGGACATTTTCTGTTGTTGTTGGCATGTTTAGAAGACATTGCAATGCATGACCAGCCAGGTCAATTCTGATGCTCAGCAACACATTGCATGCTACTGAAGCAGAGTAGTAGGAGAAGCCCTGGCTTTTCACTTGTTTTAAAATCTTAGGTGCATCATCAAAATTATGATGGTGGTTATTTTTCTTAAAACAAGTTAAGGGAGCTAAGTACCAAAATGCCACTGAACTTTAGAACCCCAATCTACTTTTTAAAGCCTGGCATGCTGTGCAATGTGAATGTAATTGCTTCAGAAGGCAAAAGTATATACTATTCCTATAATTCAGTTCAGGACCTGTTTTCCTTTTCAGAAAAATTTGTATTACAAACTTAATCCATTTAGGAAGCTAGACACAAAACTACTCTGACACCCTATGATCAAGGGTATCTAAGACTACCAACCTGGAAACTTCTTCCACCGTGTCATGTAGAGATTTGTCTCAGGAAGTTACTTAAAGGTTACTGCTGGGTGTTCCAGGGAAAGCTTTTTAGGATCCTACTTGAATTGTCAAGCAGATACTTTATAATTGGGATGATTAGGAATTTAGGGGATTTCTGGTGTTATTTGATACAAACATGGACTATGAAGATAATTTAGGGAAAATTCTAGGTTTATGAACTTGAGGTGGCATTGCTGAGGAAACCAAATTTTATTACAACCCCCTTAAACTTTTAAAACTTTTTTTCAGGAGACAACCAAGTACACCAGATTTTCTAATACACAACAGTTCAGTCCAGCTATCTATAAGCTGTCTTGCTATAGAAAGACTAGAATGTAATACATAGTGGGGAGGAGCAGTGGTAAATGCACAAAACACAACCATTTCTGTCACTGGTTTACACAATGCTGTTAGTCAGTTCACAAAACAACGCCCTTTCCCAAATCTATCCCTTCACATGCTGAATAGAAACAGGAAAAGAAAGGGAAAGGAAAGACAGGCCAGCAGTGCAAAGTAACATTCTAATATAAGTACGTGAATTGGAAATAAAAGTAGAACTGCTTTTATTACTGATGAATTATGAGGAGAACATGCAAATGGGTTGCATATATGAACTATGTAATTACTAATTAATTCATTCACTTTATGACTCCAACTGAAATAAAAAATAGAATTCTATGCAAGGAGGAGTGATATTGCTGTTCTTTGTGCAGGTCCTGTGAAACTATTTTTTCAGTCAGACAAAAAGCTCAGGACAGTATTTTCAGAGCAAGGCTGACAAATGCATGTGCTTTATCCCTCCAGAAATGACACAACCATGCTTTTGAGTAATCTACTTGCCTCTACCGGAAATCCAGTATTAACGTGAAATGTTTCAGTCTGCATTGGGCCAAACACAAAACTTAAGCCAACAAAACGACTGGCAACTGTAAACCCCACTTTTCATATCAGTATTAAGGGAGATTTTAGAATACAACAGAGATCAAAGCAGAGTAAAAACATCTTAAAACTGGTTTTGTGGTCCAGTTCTTACCATTACGGTGAGTGCTGTGACAGCTGGGGTGCTAAATGTCGGGTCGCTGTGTTTTTCTTGATAGACCACCCGGTACAGAGATATGACACCGTTGGGGGAGACCGGCTGGGTCCAGTTCAGCCGCACCGAGTAACCACTTGTGGCTTGTGCCCGAGGGGCTGCCATGCCCCACGGGGAAGCCTCCAGAGTCTGGGTTGAAGCCCACAGGCTGTCCACAGACCCCATGGAATTTTGAGCTCTGGCACGATACTCATAGAGAGCAAAAGGCTGGAGAGCATCGGATGCGTCAATGAATTCCAAAGCTCCTTCAGTCCAGATGAACAAAAGCAGCTCTTCTTGACTGCCCACAGGACGTCTGGAATTAAATCAAAAGCAGTGTGTTTAAAACTGAAAATTAGCAGTCCCACAATAGTTGATCCGAAAGTCCCAAGTTCAACTTGTTTCTCAGAAAAATACAGGACTTTTTTCCATATATTACACGCAGACAAGGAACTCCCTACCTATCTTTGCATCTTAAAAGCCTTTCCCTGAACTTATGTTAGGTGCTGAGTAGTGAAGAAGAGATTTTTGAGGCAATCAATTATTCTCCTTTATTTAGAAGAATACTATAAAACATGCCAAACAAGTGTGCTATCACAGTCCAGAGTTGCAGAGTAGCAAAACAGCATGTTGTCCTTCTAGGATAGAACACACCACAAATGAGACTTTCAGAACTTAGAACGTGAGATTTTAAATTTGTCTGTAGTTGCTAAGCAATGACTTGAATTGCAAAATGGGTGCAAGTTTTCAGCAATTCTGAAAATCAATCTATTTACAGAGGTAGTCACCTCAGGATCCCTCATTTATGGAAAACTTATGACCAATTTACTGGAGAAAAACATTACCTAGTGAACAAGGCATAAATATACTATCATGCCCTCAAAACTAAAGCTGTGCACTTTCAAATTCTGGTTTGCTCACACTAAATATCCCATTTTTTCTTGCAAATGGAATAAGTAATCCCTTGTGCATAAAGTTAGCTGAATTTGCAGCTCCACCACCAAACCTCATTAAAATATCACACATAGTGTTTTCTATAATAACAACGTATTTTTTCCAACACTGTTTTTGTTTAAAAATGCCAACCTAAGAGATATGAAGAAAATTCACTGTATAGGTTTTTTGGCACAATGGGTTTTTCTTTCAGTACATATGTACATATATGTATATATATGTACACACAGACGCACACATGCACACACAAATATATGTATATATAGCATTACTACTACAGATATGCTTGTGTTGGACCTGGTGATATTCTGAGTACCAGAGATTACAGATGATCCTCAGCCCCTCTGTAACATGGACCCTTCTTTTATATAATTTACAACAGTTTTAATAAGCTGAGCACTCATCTTCCAAACAGAGTTATCAAATCAATTCTTTCACTTGGCATAAAAATGTTTGTGTGAAATTAAGTTGGTTACATTTAAACACTGTGATAAATCTCAGTGATGGCTGGGCTGTACTGCACATGAATTTAAGTATTTCCCCTACTCTTCACAAGAACCTTGGCCTTTGCAGAACGTAAAAGCACTTTCACCCTCGATGCCAACAACAAAAATCCAAATTACATTATCTGCCAGTTTTATTGCAAGTAGGGCAAATTTGCAGAAGTAAAATTGGTTTGTCTGGCTACTGGGTTTCGTCATCACTAGACACACACAGAGAAGCCGAAGAACATTTCTTTGGCAAGAGAAAATCTGTGCTTCAAAGAATGCTGTTGGATTTTATTTTGTTAGATCAAACTAGGAATTAATTTAAAAATAAAAAAGCATTGATTTTTTAAAACTGATAATCTTAGCTGCTTGTAATAATATATTCCTAGGTATTAACATGCAAATATGAAGAACATAATGAATGCAGGTGTGTACACAGCTGTTTATTCATCCTTTGTGTATATGCATATATAAGGCAGGAACGAAGACATTATTTTCTCATATGAAGCTGAATAATTTTTGCTAAATTCTGAGATAAGCAGATTATATGGACAATGTTTCGTTTATAAGGGTTAAAGTATGATTTTTTTATAAATAGAAGAGTTTTGAGGTGCAATATCTCTATCATAGTGAAATAGGCAAATTGTAAGACGTGTTGATGCTGAGGGTTGGTTGGCAGAACTGGGCAAAGACTGGCAGGTAGAAGAAGCAGGAAAGATCCCCTAGAAATTCTGAGTCTCTCTGTAAGAGTCAGGGTCCAAAATTTCCCATTGCCTCCAGAATTCCAGCAGCAATTTTTAATACAATTCCCCATGCTCTATTATAGTGGCAAGTTAAGCCTCCTGCAGAACTCTCCCTTGGATGCTGTTCACTGATGTAATGCAAGACACATAATTTTGAAAGGTGAATCACTACTATGTCTTTCTCCTGCACCTAAAAATATAGTCTTTTCTCTGTGTACTCAAAAACATGTCTAAAAAAAATCTCTGTAAATAAGGGAAAAGAGAGTACATTTTAATGCTATAAAGTCACATTTAATGTGTCTTGCTGACCAAACAGTATGGGACTTACACGAATACATAAATTTATGTTTTATAAATATTCTAAACTCTGTGATAAACAGTTTTTTCACACTGAATGATCAAATATGCCACCAACTGTAAGCTGATTCACAGGCAAAGCTGTACAATGTAGCCTGGTTAAGTATTTAGATCTTATTACTGCTGAATATTTAATGAATGAAACTTATGGTTAGGTAAATGGTTCCATCTGTAGTGCTAAAAACCAGAATATCTTCATGTATGAATAAACTTTGAACAGAAGTGGTTGAACAATCTGTAATCATTTCAATCGTTTTAAGATTTAAGATTCAGCTGCTCATTTAACTGGAAGTATTTCTTATGTACAATGAGCTGCAAAGGAGAATAACATTTCCAAGAGCTGGAAGCTGTCTCTTAATCTGCATAGTCTGATTTGCTGCTTACATTCATGTTGAAGATGTTCAGATAGTTATTTTTATAAGGGCAAATGCTCCCTGCCCCAGTGCCAATCTGAGGCGGATGACATAAGAAGGAGAATATAATCTTCTTTGTGACAGATAACTCCAAAGCTGTGCTGCAGCAGCGCCGACTGCAGCGCTCGCCCCTCGGCTTCCCTGTGTGCGCGGGGACGGCGAATCCCCGAGGTCTTGCGGGTCAAACCAGAATTATTCCTCACATGTTTACCTTTCACCATACAACTAAATTACGTGTTTTAGCAGCGCCTGCTGCTTTCCTTACCGGAGTGGTAGTGAGATATTTTTAGAAACACTGAGAAGTCTTGGGGTGAAATTCAAACGATCGGGGAACCACGCTGTCAAATGTGGGGGAACAATGCAACATTAGCACTGCTCCCCCTCTGCAGTTTCACAACTAATTAAACAAAGAAACCTCACTTACATTTGTATTCAACAAATCTACACTAATGTAGCTTTTATGATTTGGGGTGTTTTTTTTAAACATGAGTTCTGATGAAAAAAAAAAAGAACAAAAGGAATTTGAGGTTATTGCATGTAACATACTAGTTTAGGTTGGGTATTAGATCAATTACAGGTATAAATAAAAGCCTTCAGGAGTTCTTGTATTCAATGACATAACCATCCATAGGGATTCCTACATTAAACCATCCAGTAACATATGTTCCTTGGAAGCTGTCTTGGGTACAACTCACAGTTAAGGGTGTACGGTTAAGCAATGAATTAATCATAAAGAGTCAGCCTAGAAGCGTCTATACTGCATCTCACGACAGCCACTGAGACATGTCTTCTGTCTTAAATTGCCTCTTGATTTTTCTGCTACATTTTCACCAACAGGACTGCCCAGCTAATGAGAGCTACATTTCAATCTCACAAATATGTACCAAATAATAGAATCTTATTGAGCAAGACATAGACAGTTTGACAGAAATTCAGACACTCCCTTAAGGAAGTTACGAACCAAAATACTTCTAATTTTACAGCCAATATGTCTGTAAGGGCCATCTCATGTGCCTCCTACACAGAGCGTGCTGGTAATCAATAGAGAGCAGTTCCATTAGCTCATGTGACCTCTAACTTAGCAAAATACAGCAACAAATATATATCATCTATTTTCATAATATTATAATTTTTTTCAGAGTAGCAACTTTGGTGGCTGGCACAGCAATGTTATGTCATGATGAATGGGAACAGAACTAGATTGGGTGACTATCTAATGAACCAGATCTTTTCTCATTCACAAATTCTTCTAAGTTGTGGTCCTTGCTAGAAAACTTAAAAGCCTCAGATCTGTGCTTAAAGCCGCTATATGAATCAAAAATAAAATATCACCATCTCTTCTATCATAAAAAATATTTTAATTTTTTGGTTTCTAGCAAAATGGCTGCAAACTTGGGAGCACTTTTATGATGCTAGAGGAAAGCACGAGTCCTGCCACTTTAATGCAGAGATCTGCACACACACTAGGTCCCCAAGCATTCCAGGTTTTGAGTTAAATGAATTTATTTTGGTGGTGATGCAGTAAGGAAAAGGCACATACTGAAGAAGAAATTACATTCCATAACCTCCCATAGAAATACTGCAGTCTTGCTGCTATAACAATGTAAGGCCATGTGTGGCTACAAAATGAAAAAGAACTATGTGCTTACATCCCATTTCTGATTTTTTTGCAGCTATCTGAGAAAGATTTGATATTGTTGTTGTCTAAGCACATTTAAACTTCAGCTGAAATAACTGCCAAGTGATTCATGCCTATGTAGGTGAATATACCGATTGTATCTGGAGCCCCAGTGCGCCATTTTCATTTCACTTTAAATAAAAAACAAAATGTATCTATGTCAGTCAGTGCCCTTCTGCTGTACTCAGAGGTATCAAACAGGCTACAATTATGATTGTGAAGTGATTGTGTCACATTGGAGGAAGGTTTATTGCTTTTGAGTCTGCTAGGCAGTAACACATTCTGTTTCATATTACTCTTTATATCATTGTTTGGCTGTGACTAGAATAATCAAATGCCATCAAATGCTGTCAAATTCAATTTACAGTATTTTTCACTGAAGCAGGCTTTCTGCATTATATTTCCTGTTTTCTCTTTCTATGGTTGCCATGGAATAGCAGCGGTAATCATCAGCTTTATTTACAAAACCAACAGAGTGAAGACATGTCTTGGACTATAATATACACTTTATTCCTCTTTATGCAGGGGAGGGACTTGAGTTTTTTGATCAGACAATTAAAAAAAGGCAAACAAAAGGGTATTGCAAGACAGCATGAATTTTTAGAGACTACTAACATGTTTAAGGCAAAAGTGAATTTACATTAATTATCACTGAGGATTCCAAAAGGTAATTTGATTCCACATCTTCTCAGTCACACCTTTAATATAATAGAAAGTCCCAAATTCTTTTTGGGAGGCTAGGATCATCCCAGCATGTGTTTGCCACATATACTTAGAGCTGGAAAACCCAGGAACTTCAGAGTTTAAATCTTTCTCCAATATCTGGCTTGAGTTTTATAATCTCTGACTTCTGAAGCTATTCAAGAAGGTTGCTTCAGTGAGCGTTTAACAAAGTGTCAACAGCAGATGTCGGTGCTCTGCTAGTTTAATACTGCCCTAAACACAGCTATCTATACAGAAAACTCCTCTCACAGGGCTTAGGAAACTCCTTATGGGAAGTGAGAATCCATCAGTCAACAACCTACACAGGTCAGGTGAATACAAACACCAAGGAACATAAACAGATGCACTATAATCACTGTCCAGATTTAGGAATGTAAATTATCTTAGAAAATTGATCTGGTTTAGGAACCTACATGCATTTTTCCTGCTTTTAAAAGTCTCAGAATGGGTGAATTACTCCTATTTCAATTACAAAATTCTCAACTGTCTATCAGAGAAGATTGAAGTTTGTACCTAGTGGTCTGGGTAAACACAGTACAAGTATCTCTCCTACAAACTTTCTCTAAGATTTTTTGTTCCCTTGAATTTTTAAAACATATATTTTCACACGCTTTTTGTCATTTGTAGTTCAGGAAGATGGTTCTTGTTTGAGCTCATATTCCCCACATGGCCATCCACAGACCAGTTTCTTACCTTAGCATTTGAAAGGTAATATATATTTTTTCATGTAATTCCACACCTTTTTTCACCTCCCAAAGTACCAAGGAATAAAGAAAGGAACCGTTAAGTAAGACTAAGAATCTGAGGTGATAAGGGTCTTTACCTGTAAATAAAGTAGTTCGTAATGATGCCATTTGGTTTCTTGGGTGGTACCCATTTCACTTCTATGAGTGCAGGTCCAATTGCTTTAACAACAGGTGGGCTCAGTTCTCTGGGAGGTGCTTCAGCAGTTCTTGAATATGTCTGACCACCCACTCCACACCCACCTACAAAACCAGAAGTTTGTGTAGGGATAAGAGCTTTGTCCTCAACAAAAAAATACATTAAAAGCAAATGAATGTCAAGTTAAGAAGCTGCTGATGGAAATGGTGCCTCATTTCACCTCATTTCATTGTTAAATACTCATTTAAATTACCACAACTCTACCGATTAATTACTCCTGATTTTCACCAGTGAGACTGAGGAGCAAATTGGTTCAAAATGGTCATTTTGGAAATATTTGTTCCAATAGGATTTTGAAAATTTCCATCAAAGTCAGGGAATTTTGTAATTTTTGGGCTCTTCCTGTCTTTATGATTACCACTTCTTCTGTTGAGTAGTTACAGAACTGAATCAGTTCTGTACATCCATTTTCAAAGATCTTTAAGCTGCTTGCGAAGAGCTTTTAATAAAGTGGCGCATGTAACCTGAAATACATATTTTAAACCTCCATTTAATATATTCATGATATATGGAGAAACACACACATGATACATGAAGAAATATTTAATGTTTCATTCAGTGCTAGGCTTTCTTTTTACTAAGTAAACATTTGACTCCAATGTAAAAATAGAATTTCATCTCTTTTGCTGAGTTGAATCTGCCTGGAAAATCCCTTCCAGTCACATAGATGAGTGTTTTAAATTGCCTTACCACTCTGGCATGCTTGTATTCTTATCTCATACAGGGTATAGGGATCCAGGCCATCGACAAAAGCAAAATGCGCGCGTCCTACTGGCTTCACCAGCAGAGTGGGAGTGCTTGCATTTAGTAGTATGTTGTATTCCAAAGGCACATTGACAATGAATATCCCTGTTGTGAAACAGAGAGGAACCAGTGATTATCTGAAATACTAACAACAGTGTAGGACAACTTCAAAGAGCCATTCATCACATGCAATTTTAAATGTAAGCCCCCTCTGGAGGTTTTCCCTACTGCCTCTTTGGAAAACTACAATCATTTAAATATAAACTGAAGCAGATCCATCTGCAGATTATAACTGGAAGACAGACATTACAGTTCTTAGGTAAGAATCAAGATTCAATTCAGTCAATGCCTATTTTGCAATTGCTACTTCTGGGAAGACCGACCTTATGACTTGGAACCAGGCAGCTTTTATGTATTTTGGAGGAGTAACAGCTACTAAACACTGCTGTTTGAATAGTCATATGATCAAACAAGTGAATTACAATCATTCAGTAAATTATGCCTTTTTAGCCCAAGAGCAGTAGCTGAGTGTAGGTTCTTAGCCTGCTTCACCAGTAGAATACAATACAATAGCATGAGCAAAGAAACATATAATTTTAAATGATGTAAAAACAAACAGTTCAGTTTTTATTTTAAAAAGTGTCTCAATTTTTACTATTTGAATTCAAACATTTTTCCCATCTATTCCTATTCCCATACTGTCAGTTCTTAGTTTTCCAGTTTTCTTGAGAAGCTGAAAAACCCAGTTCCTTCAGAAGAACAAGGTAAGCCATCTACCATCCCTTAAGAACAACAGGCAGATGTTCCTGGATGTTCTCTTTTCATCTTATACACGGCTTCTCTAAGGGTTTTAGTTGACTGGTTGCTGGTTTTGTTTGATTTTTGGTTTTCTTGGGGTTTTGTTTTCGTCCTTAGGAAATGGGCTGTAGGCTTTTTATTTTTTTGTCCACTATAGACTGGCCTGTGCAGACAGCAGCAATTTCATAAAACCAAGAGAACAACCAAAGAACCGTGTGTTGTGTTTCCTTCACTCTGCAGTCACGTAAGGAACAGCCCTAAGAAAGGACAAAGTACGAACTAGACAAGGTTCCTTTCTGAGATGAGTCAAGACGTATCTGATTAGTAAAAGCACATTTCTCTTTCAACACAACACCTGCTTTAGATGTCATAGAGATGTCTTTGTGACTGCAACAAGGACCAGATGCCTGTGAGCAGTTCTGAGACTTGTCCAGACCTTGAGAATATTTCCATTTGTAACTCTGGAAAACAACTCAGCTTTTTCTCCTAATTGCAATTTTTGGTCCTTTTCTGATAAAGCATCTACATTGATGCTATTACCCTGAAGCTACAAAGAGCATTTTTCCGCTGTTGTGCATCTGTTAGACGGATTTTTTTAGCTAAGTATGTATGTGAACATGCACGTTAACTGAAAAAAAAAAAAAGTTTGCAAGAAATCAGAGATTTCAAGTTTAGTTGTGGTACTATAAACAACTGATGTACTTTGTAAGATCAGAAAAATCTTTGAAATAGCATGTTTTTAGAATTCTCATAAGAAGAAGAGAATATAAAAATCCCAAAGAAATAATATTCTGCTGCCTGACTAGATGCTAGACAAAGAAAATGCCATTACACTAAAAAGCTGAAAAATAGCCCTGAAGTAGAGGCATGACTTCAATCTTATTCAACTGCTCAGCTTATAGGAAGAACAAAGGTGTTGTTAGTAGTTGCTGGAAGAGGTGAAGGGAGAAGGAGACAAAAACTGCAAAAATTCCTCTGTAAAATTTTCCTTCTTCAGTGTAAAAGTTACAAGGAAAACACCAAGATCTATTCATTAAGAATGGACTAACAGAAATACAACTTTTAAAATCAAGCAGGATGTTAAAACTCTGAGAGGTGATCTTGAAGTAGATTGCTTTTGCAACAAAGAAAATAATTTTTTGCCTGATATATGGAAGATGAAATACTCCAGAAGAGTGCACTTGAGTTTGCATTGTAAAATTTTGCCAGTAATTAAATATATATTGTTAAAGATAAATAATAAGTATTATTACTATTATTAATAGTGGTAGTAGTTCCACCCAATAATTGGAGAGTATGTAAAGGATAGAATGGAATATCTGAAAGAGTTTGAAATGGTACACAGCCCACCAATAGAAACCTCCTAGTTAAGGTCCCCTTCTTTTCCAGTCCTGAAAACAGACCAGATATTCAAGCCAGAAAAACCCATTCCCTTATGAAAGTAATATAATTGAGTTTTGTGCATCTGATCAGTGCATTTATTCTAGGCAAAAATCACCAGAAACCTTTGAAATTGAAACTATTCAGAATGCTTGATTTCCCATGGAAGATTAAATACAAACAAAGACAGCTGAATCCTGCCATCAGTATGCAGCGAAGGACACCTATTTCAAAATAACTGACCTATCCAACAATGTTGGACAGTGTTCAGTCCATATCAGAAATTATTAAAAAAAATACTACCCCACAACTGAAACACAAAATCTTAAAATTCTGCTAAATGTTGCACTATATTAGGAATGATACCAATAATAAATACACTCAGGAGAAAAAATACTTTCAGGAAGTGAAAATGAAATATTAAATAAAATCACATAAGAATCCTGAAAAATTCCAATGTCCAGTGGAATCCTTCTACACTTTGATCAAATTCATTAACTACTAAGATGAAAGGATCATTTCCTAATATGAAAAATTAAAATATATACTCTTACAACAGAGAAATTTGTAAAAAATCCCCTTTCTTTCTGAACAGCCTTCACCATCTGCAGCCAGTCTGAAACCACTACCTTGTGTGCTCTGATGACTGAAGGAAACGAAATGGGCATATTTGTTAAAGTCAGCTGGGAAACCACACGACTTGGTTAGTTCCAGAGTTCATAAATTTATGTCAGAATAAAAAGAACCATAAACGCACAAGTGAACCAATTTACCCTAAGTGCAAATGGCAGTTTTGTTATTTGGTGTCAAAGTTACCATGAGCACAATGACAACCTGCCATAACACATTTTCATGTTCACTAAAGAACAAGGATTTAGTTGGTTAATATTCCCAGCAATACTCTTTTTCATAATTTACAACAACTAGATGCTGATAGGTTATTTAACATTTATGAACTTAAGATGTAATCAGAAAAACCCTGATTATCTTTACAAATAAAAAAGTTAAATTATTCCACTTTTTTTTCTCTGCGACTTCATTTCACAGCAGGTGCACATTTTGCAATGGGACAAATCAATCAAATGAAACCCTGGGTTTTTGTGGGCATATTTGGATAACATTTAATGGACAATTCTGTGCAAAACTCTGCAAATTAGGTTTGATGGCTCTGTGTACTTCAAAACTAGGCTAGGTCAAAAATAGAACTTGCAGCACAAGGTGCTTAGAACTGAAGGGAAAAAGCCACAGACTTAGAGACTGGTCACCCAAAATCTGTTTGAAGTCAATTGCTGAAAAATTGTTTACTATGATGTGCAATCCAATCACAATTAGAGCAAAATAGGTAAACTTTTTCACTTATAGGAAACAAATACTGAAATAGGAACATCATGTCTTTTAAAATTATATTTTAATATTTAAATTCACAAAACAAAACAATCTATTTGGCTTCCTGAGATTAACTATTTACATTATGCTTCAAATATCCAGATGTCTCAATCTGGTTGCATCAAGTATTCCCACCCAGACTCTGAAAACAGTAACAGCTGGAGATGCTGACTGTTTGCAAGATACAGAACTTTGGAGCTTGAGCTTGAAAAGCTTGTCGTCCAGTGAGGTGAAGCAAACAATAATTTACTCAAAAAAAAAAAAACAAAAAAACCAAAAAAAAAAAACCAAAAATGAGAGAATGTGACATTGGCTTATCAAAATTCCCATTTGTTAGACCACAAAAAAACAGGTTAGTTGAGGAGGCTGTGGCAAATACATGGCATTTAAATACCATGTTTGATCCCAAGAAGAATAAAGTAAAAATCCACATTTTACACAACTTTCATTCTAACTGATAAGCAAACCTAGAGGTGGATAGAGCGTTACAACATGACGAAGAAGAAAATATTTTAATCCAGATGATCATTAACATATGAAGCAGGTATCTTAGGAGAAGAGGACAGGATCCTATTTTGAGCATGTTCAGCTTTCAAGTTACCACCAGCAGCAACTAAAGACACCCAAAAGAGCCGGGTCCCCAGTGAGGACCAGTGGGGCTGTCAATGGGCTGGAATGAGGATGGCTACCTGCCCACCTATCAATAACATTTACAGATATACCTTGGGGAAATTATGTGGTGGGGTTTTTTTCCATTCGGCTCTTCTGCCTCTATCCATGGTGCTGACAGTTGTTCCATAATAATTGTAACATATCCTTCCATAACATATCAATGAAATGTACCATACCTCTGAGGTCTGTGCACTGAGGCAATGCCACACAAGATAATACAATACCTATTTCAGAAAATAAAGTCCTATCTTCCACAGTGAGTGAGGTGTGTCAAATATTTTTTTTCTGAATCTATCACTTTAACCACTACCGGGCCACCTTGCTCTTTAGCTAAGTCAGGAGTTTTGAAATGGTACATATCTATAAAGTCACATGATTTAAATATATTACAGATGCTGAAACATTACAATTAAACCATCCAAAAGGAAGGTCTGTGTAATAGGATGCGTCCATAATTAATCCTGAGGGTGATTATTTGATCCAAATTTATTACAGCAGATAACACAGAATGCCAAAGCAGCCCTGATACCCACAGACAGGAAGACACTATGAACAAGTACCGTCTCGTCAAAACTTTCTTAATTTAAAGCACCTTTTTTGACATCGAGTCTATACCAGTGAAAATAACAGTTTTGTCCAAGAGTGACTGCAAAGCCTGACAATCCTTATAAGTAAAGGTGCATTCTGGGTTTATAAGGAAAATCTATGTTACCTCAGTATAGCCAATTGTGAGACAAGGCTTCATGCACAGAAAGCAAATAGATCAGAAAAAAAATAGTTACTCTATGTACACAGACATAAATAAGGATAAGAAGCAGTAGACACTTTAGGCTAATCCTACCAAGCTGGGGATGTATGTGACCCCAGACAAGTGTATGCACAGGACATGTTAATGGGATCTATGCCATTCCAGAAGATCAGAACTTTCAGGATAAACCTCCACCCGCATCCTCTGCAGTCTTACTCTTAAGGAAAAAAACCTCTAGAAGCACAAGCAACCTCAGACTGAGCACGAAGCAGGATTATGAAGGGTCAAGAATCAGTTTCCTCGCTTCTGCATAGAACTGTGCTTCTGCACACAGGTTTTAGTAGCATTAGCAGCATTTAGTAGCTTTCAGTAACATTCAGTAACATTTCTCTGCTGTTAGTGCTCCCCATTCCTATAACATCAGTTGGTGGCCCTGAAGTGCTATAATAAAAGGAACAGCAAGATTTGCTTTCCTGTCTTTTTCTTAACTAAGAAGAAAATGAACTTCATCCCAGCTGAAACCAGGACAATATCCAACAGAAGCACAGCATGAAAATCCCTTCTTCATATTTAAAAACCTAAATAATTGGCCCCAGAACAAGAAGGCAGAGAGGAAGCATCCAAGTTATCAAATATCCATGGAAGTGAGATAAGTGTTCAAGGTGTGTCCCAATATCTGCAAAGAAGGCCATGTTCCTTCCCTATCTGAGGAGAATGATTTCCACAGATGTGTGAATACATGAACCCTGCATCTTCTGCATGCCCATGATTTCCAGCTTCCTCCTCATCCCTCTGATTGTGTGGTTTCAGGAACATATGGACTTTTGTATGAATAATCTCAATTGCAGCATAACCAAATGTACTCCACAGAGCCTGGTTCTCCTTGCAGGCCTGTAACTCACTGAGAGTGACAGGAATTTAAGCAGCTGGAAAAAGTCTAGAACAAGGAGAAGCTTTTCTGGGAAACACCCCGCTCTCCACAGCCTATGCTATTCCAATATATTCTTATGTTTTAAATCTATTTATAAGGTTGCTGAATATTTTGTGCCTTAAATTATATTTATTATCAAAACTATAATACAGCATGAGTCACTTTCCAATAAAGCCAACTGTAGATTATATGCCATTTGAATTCACCTGCCTTCTGCTGGGTTCTAAATCCTTTCAGGCAGTAGGGGGAAAAGTTTAATTTAAGATTTTAATCTTTTTCATATATTATAGCATTTCTATAATGGATTTTGTGCTCCTGAAAACTAAAAGATTGACAGCTCAGGGTATTATAGATTTATTAATCATTGCTTAAATGGGTAGGGTGAGTGCTGCTACGCACTGCCACAGTACTTGCAATCCCAGTCTTGAAGGCAAAATACTTTTTCTAGGTGACTTTAATGCCAATTGACCCTTGCTAAGCAAGGATAGAACATCTTAAATAATTAGGAAGAGGAGATATTAAAAAATTCCATTAATTCATCAATAAAACACATATGGCAATTATTGCAATATGCAAACATCTGAAGTTTCTAAAAAAACTGACATAATTTTAACTGAAAAAAACCAGTATCTGCAAACTAGAAAACACTTTGTTGAAGATGAACTACACTAGACAAAAGATTGTTAATTACAAGGCTCTCATGGTCGCACAATACCTACAGCATACAATTTTTATAACATCAGTAAAGTGCACCAGTCACTTAAGCTATGATCTATGTTGATGAAACACCCCATAGATTCTCTTATAAAAAGATACTTTAATTCAATTTTTCCTTCTTAGCCCAGCTCTATAGCAGGTGAAGGCCACCTGGTCATGTTCAGGAGAAGAGTAACTAGAGGAAAAATATTTTTGGGCCTTTGCTGACCCACCATAGTGCAAGGTAACATATCCACATAACAGTAAGGTGCTCGAGCAAGTAAAATTTAATCAGGTCAAAGCTAGTACAGGATCTCTGTCACATGACCTAAAAGATTGTCAGGTTTCCCTGGTGATAACTCAGGTTAGTATGAACAGAAGAGAAAACTTATCATTTGTTGGGTTTTTTCCTTAATACTTGCACTCAGTAATAGTTTACAACACCAAAACACACAGGGTTTTGATCAGCTAAACCTCACAATACCCATGTCAAGTATCTAGGTCAATATTATTAAAATAGTATGTCTCTAGGACACAGTGGCTTTACATACTGGTTATTTAAATCACACAAACACTAAAACCAAATATGAAGAATAAAAATACCAGAATGATTCTGCTGCCTGCCTGGATATACTAATTTTTCAATCCTTTCATTTTGCTACAAAGTACTACATAGAAATGCATTTTTACCTGGCACATCCCAAGCTAGAAATATAGAATATGCATCAATTACGGTGACATTATATGGGACATGAATTTTCTCTGGTGTTCCTACTGGTGTTTGTATGACGTATTTATCACTAGTGTTGCTGCCGCCCCAAGTGCTGGCTTCCAGCTGGTAAACATATCTGCACAAACACAAAAAGATCAGCAGACACTGCAGTTAGAAGCTTTAGGCATAGCAGTAACAGAAAATTTCCATTTTCACCAATTTAAAGTGAGTACAATGAGTATTACAAATACTGCATTAGTGAAGATTTTCACATTTAAGTTTTCTTAATGTGAGAAAAATAACTTAGAATAATAATTATCATAGAACCTTAGATACCAATACTAAAATACTAATACTAAATACTATACTAAATACTAATACTAGAATTCAAATTAGCTTACATAAGAAACAGAAGTATTGACTCAAAAAGTGTCAAAACTAATTTCAGGATAACTTCTATAAAAATATCAGCAGTCACTTTTGAGCCTGTATGTTCAATATGCACTGGAACATTCTATAAAGCATGTGCAGTGCTGTTTGTCATACAAACCCTGAAATTTTTCACAGTATATTCCATAATGGAAAAATACTTACGAATGAGCTACCAACAACCAGGTAAGAAAAAAAAATATTTTGAAAAGTGTCTTTGAATCAGAATGATTTATTCCCAAAACTGAAAAAAAAAAAATAGAAGTCCTTTTATTAAGGCCTTTTAACATTTGAAAGACTCCTAAAATTGGTCTACCAATTTTCAGTAATAAAGTAATATTGTAAGAGAGTTTTCTTATGTTCAGAGTAAGTTATATTTTGTACATTTCACTAACACAAGTACCTATGTTTTTCAAGGCCTTTCAGCTGTTACCAGAGCTCTTTAACATGCCTTACCTACTGTTAGGCTGCAGGTTAACATCTGTGAAATTCAGGTCTGTGCTGCCACCCACGAAAATCTGCTCTCCATCACGGAACAATCGATAATGAGTAATGAGTCCATTGGGTTCCTTTGGTTCACTCCAGTACATTTCCACTTCTGTTGAGCTGACTATGATATGATGAGGTTTTGGCCATACCCCTATTAACATCATAATGACACTATTTTAATTTTATGATGGAAACTTAAAGGTGGTTTTTTCCCTTTCCCATACTTCGTTGCTGTTTTCAGCAATGTAATTAAAACATAAAATATTGCCAGAGAGAACGACAGAATTTAACACACTTTCTGTGTTTATCCTATAACAAATGCAAGCAATTAGACAAGGTAAAGATTAATGGAGAACAAGGCCAAAGGCTGCAGCCTTTATATGCCCAGTAGTCTCTGCGTATTTATTTGTGCTTTAAAAAATATCCATCTTCTAATTCTAACCTCGTTAACTTAAAGATGAATTTGGGGAAATTTTCACAAAAAGAAAGTAGAAATGCAGTGCCAGGCAGTAAAGAGAATGCGGCAAGATACAAAAACTCCAAGAGAGACAGATTCTCTTGTGTAAATTTCTACATGATGGCTTGATGGATGACAGTGGAGTTGTGCACCTTGTTAAACCATCAGAAAACACAAGCCCGTATGACCATCTCTTTGCAGTTCTATAAGAATGACTTTCTCCCTTACCATGAGGAGCAGCTTGTAAAGTTTGACCTGAAAGTGGTTGGCTGGAAGCACACCCAGCAGATGTGCATGCAATAAGCACAAAGCTGTAATTAGTGTATGGCTGCAGACCTAGAAAGAGCAAACAGAGGTTAGGCTGAGATGCTGACATCAGTCATCCCAAGAATTGTATCTCTACACAGAAAGTTAATGGACTTAACTTTTAGCATTTTTGGCAAACATAAAGTATGAACCATTCTTAGATTACATCTGAACAATACAGAAATGGTGAATTCTCACTAATTTGGACATATATCCTCTAGTGATTTAAAAGACATAACAAAACAATTCAGATTGAATGTCTGTCTTTGCTGCAATGCATCTGTGGATGTCCCTCATATATCTAAATCAGCTTTAAATCAAAAAACTTAGATGAGACTTGCAATGCAGAAAAACACCTGAAAGTGCAATTGCTAAGAGTTTTGGACTTGAAAACTGAATAGTCTGTAATGTTTTGAAAATTTATTACAAATACATTTGCAATAATAATAAAATACTCACTTGTACATGAAACCTTTTACTACTTTTACTATTACTTGCAAACAAGTCCAAGGACACTCCTCTATCTCAATTTCTATTTGTTCATTTCCCCCTGATTTTTTCCCTATTTGTTACAAGACTATACTGTAAATGCTACAAAGCAGTTAGAAGCTGAACTGACAACCAAGCCCTCATTACAAGATATTAATTTTAGTTACTTGTAACTTTTTAAAATTTTTTTTTTCAGCTCAAACCTTCTATGCTGGTGAGATGAGAAGAGAATATATTGCTTTGTCTTTTTCATGGAAATTTACAAACATCCTTGTGCTGTTTGTCAATGTCTTCAGATTTGACATCAAATTGTCTGTGGCTTAAGAACTTGACTTCAGGGCTCCTCATAAAATTGCACTCATAATTTGGCTAAGATACTAAGCTTTTAGAATAGCCAAATCTGTGCACCATTAAAGGCTTCTTGTAGTTAAATTGTTAAAGATGCAGACCACTGTGAGATCACCTTAGAGCTCAGCTTGAACTGCTGATCAGCTTTCCTCACAGAGCACCCTCCAGCCCACGATACAGCACCTCTGCTAAACTACTCTTTTGGATACTTCTCAAAACTGATCTCTAAGATATTACCAGGCACAAATACTGAAAATCCCTTTCTCATGTTTTTAAGGACCCACTTGTTAACACCTCATAATACATTAACGGTTCCTGTTCCTGAATACAAAGGATACAAATACTACAAGAAGCAAATTAGACACAAAAACTCTTTGAAAGTATTAAAATTGCAAAACTAAACACTCAAAAAACCAGGAAATCCCAGTGCCAGCACATTGTACAATACAAATTGATCCCCTTTTGTTCACAGGCTTTGCGGCACAGTCCTTTCTAAAACTGCATCCTACATGAGGTCTCTGGCCTGATTAATTGTACATAATTTGAGACTTTTCTTTGTAGTGTCCAACCCTAGAGTGTACAGATCCTTTACTAACTCCAACCAGCTGAGCACTCCAAATATCTTAAAACAGTACCAAAACAAAAAATCCCACCCAACCAACTCCACAAAACCCCACATAAACTCAAAAAAACCCTAAACCCCCCAAAAAAACAAAAAAAAAAAAAGAGAAAGATTTCTCTCACAGAATCAGGATACTGACTTAAAGAGACTGAGAGAACCAAAAATCTCCTTGGAGCTGCCAGGAGGCCATTTGGGATGCCTGGGACCTGACTGTCAGACTACCTTGTGTTATGCAAAACTTGATATATCAAGCACAACTGGTGCCTTCAGCTGCAGCTCTGAGAGCTCAGGAAATTCATGTCTCAGGCAGAGCAATGAAAATGAGGAAGATGTGGTTTTGACAAACTGAAAGAATGAGACGTGCCTTCCTCAGTAGCACAGCTTGAACAAATATGAAAGCCCTGGATGTGAGGCCATTCCCTCTGGCAGTCCATGCCACCAGCCCCTCAGAGATCCACGTTTTGTCCCTCTGGGCTGGCACTGTCCCAGTTGCCTCCCTGAAAGGGAGCGTAACTCTGTGCAGAAGCAGAATTAGGCCCATCTACACTGAGACTCCCAGAAGGAATAAATCCTCTAAACACAGCCAAAGCTGAGGCAGCCGTCCTCCTACAGGAGTTTCATTTTATTCCTCCCTGGAAGAGGCACAGATTGTGGACTGAACGAGGCAGTAACCCTATGCACAAATGACTGTACTGCTGTGAAATGCAGATTGCTTGTGTGAAAGAGGCTGAATTAGGATTATACAGGTCAATTCATACGTATTACATAGGTCAATTTTTAAGCATGTGGTTTTGTGGTCTTAACAGTGTACTCTTGAGGTAGCTCCTGTGTCTAAATTGAATTATTTCAAGAACAATGCAATTCTTTGACAACAAAAAAAGCCTGTGCAAGATCTTTGTTTATAAACAAATCCTTGCTTACATCCAGGACCAAGATATTTTAATTAAAATATATTACAAACAAATAGAGTGAAAGAAGAAGCAGCAATTACATAGGAAGGTAAAATGCTGAATGGAAGACATGCAGGCTGCTTAACAAATTGAACAAGATGTGAAGGAGAAAAAATAAAGAGATGACTCAGAGGGACAGCCCTTGCTGTAACCTAATCATGAACTGGAAGAGAGGAAAAATCATCTGAACACTGTGTATAAAAGTAAGGAGGGAGAAAATGACAGTTGCAGACTAGAGAGAGGCAAAGGCATGGAGGAAAGCCAAGTATTTAACATTTCAGGATAGAAAAGATTACTGTGGCAACAAATTACTTGAATTCCCCTAAAGGGAGTCATGTTCACTTTTAAAGGAAACATGCATAATAAAGCAATACTCATTTACAACTACACTTTAAAGAGAAAAATGAGCATTAAAAAAAAGAGCACATGGTTTCACTAAATTTATTGGTGAAATTCTGATACCTGAAATTCTAGCCATACATGGAGCAGTCACAGTAGATTTTTATCTAGATTATTAAAGCTTTGCATTAGACACCTTGTCTTATGCATGCTTAGGAAAGCTCTGTGCAAATCTATGCATGCAATTGATAATAAAAGTAACAAGATAATCTTGAAATATAAACAATATTTTGCTTTTCCAGTGTCTCTACTTGATTGTTCACTAGAGGATATTTCTTCCCTCCTTTTCTTTTTTTGGTTTATTATTGTGGGGAATTTTTAATCTTTTTTTTTTTTTGGTCAACTTAGCAGTCTTTTATATTGTCACAGTATTTGCCTTTTGCCAAAAGGCTGTGGAACAGTGGGGGTTTTTTTAAGAATGCATTGTTCTGTTAGCTAAATCAATTCCTTCTGATACTGTTCGTCTCCATTTGTGCGTATGGCTCCAGCAAGGTCAGTAATTAGCTCCCAGGATAACACTCATGGGCCCCGCTGTGGGAATTTTACTCGGGAGGATGTCAGATTGCTGACCACAGCCTCACACAACCCCTCCATCCCCAAGAGTTTCCTTTAGGTAAATATTATTAATGATTCAGTGCTGCATATGGAGATAGACTTGACCAGTGACAACATTTTGGTATCTCTTCAGTTTTCATTGCCCTGAAATGGAGAGTACGTTCAGATAAAAGAATTTCAAACTATTCAGTCATGAAGTATTCTTACTGTTGTTTCTTTTACTAAAATAAGTATCAATTATCTTCCTTGGCTTTGACCTAAAAATGATTGATCCTACAAGTTGTTGATAAAGCCTCTTACTTGGGATATTAACTTTAGTATATTAAAAAGGGGGAGGTGAGAAGAATTTTTCTATAAACCCACCTGCTGCTGCTGAAGAGGGCACTCTTGGCTTTCTTTTACAATTCCCCTAATTATTTTCCTCAGTCTTACCCTCTGCCTGGCCCCACTGCAAAGCATTAGCAGGCCCATTTGTAAAGTAGTAGTAACACAAAGTGAAACAATGCCATAACTGTCATCCAAATTGTTCTGTACAGGGTAGTGGAAGTGTTCAGTAATAAATGATATAAAAAGGTCTTTTATTGACAAGCTGCCATGTGCTGTTTGCATTAGAGAATATGAGAAGATGATGGCTGCTGCCCCTAGGTCCCAGTGGCATTCAACTCAGTGAGATAGCAGAAAATGCTTCAGTTTGCTTAAAGCATTGATAACACCTCTAAATAATTAACTGAGGACTTCCTGTCTTCAATTACTTAATGCTTTTTTTAACATCTTGAGAGGATTATAAGCAATTTATGGATTTCACATGATGAGCACATTCACCGCTATTCCCACAAAGCATTTGTGGGATCATGTTTCCAAAGCTTTGATGTAATTAAAAATAAGCAGCAAGACAATGGTGCCATGGCAAGGTGCTAGCCTTCACGTCTGCTATTTGCGAGACCCGAGATTCAAAGTCTCCACAAATACTAATGCTACAGCTTCATTAATGTTCAACTGTTGCTCAGGGAAAAGCAGGCAGTTTTGGAGAGGGAAAAAAAAAAAAGAAAGAGAAAGAACAAGGATAATAGGAAAATCGAAACATACATCCTCAGGGAATAAGACAAACAGTTCAAACATTTGAGATTATGTATGAAGTAAATTTGATTCTTTTATCGTATTCTTTTAATTTAGAGAGCAATAATTACCCACATTGCTAAATCACTGTCATGAATTCCACAATATTACCCAAGGAAGCTCCTGCAGAAAACAGCAAAAGATTTGATTATGACTGTCAGGAGGAATGATCACTTATTTCACTCCTGGCTTAACATGGCCACACTGGACAGTGGCTTAACAGAACAGGCACACAAAAGAAAAAAAGATCCTCGTTTCTCAGGAATTAATTTCATTTCCTCTCACTTCCAACTGGTAAGTATTGTTGGCATTAAAATGGAGATATAACTGCCTTGGAGGAGCATGAGAAATATTTTTCAATGGGTTCAATAAATCACTCCTTGTTGGAATGTTCCTTCTTTATAGTGTAAACTTACAACAGCAATTCTGTAACGTGTACCACCAACTCTGGCTAATATCTCATGTCCAGAAGCACTGAATATGGAGATAGGAGTAATACACCATTGACGAATTTCACAATTGAGCATGATATTGTAAAAGGGGAACAGCAATCTTGCTCTTCTGTGAGTGACTATAGCAGAGACAAACTCTTTAACGCATGAAGGGATCCACCCTGACTCGGGGCTCACGCTTTGAGGGGTGTTTGAAAGTGCCATCTATGCTCTAGGGCATTTCTGTGCCCTAAGTCAACTTCTGCTCTTTAGAGGATGGTTTGGACAACACACAAATCTTGAAATTTCCTACTTGTGGGGCAAAAAAAAACTAGGGAAAAATTAATGCATTTGGGAGACATAAAAGTTTGATGAAAAACCTGAGGTCAAAGAGTGAAAAAAAAGATATCCCATAATGCTTATGTTCCTGCTCTGTATTAAAAAAAAACATTTCCAAGAAGAATTTTGCCTCAGTGTAACATTCAAAAATAATTAAAATTTGAGTGTGTGAAAATAATACATTTGACGTCTGAGCCAAACTTTCCCCCAGAATTCCTGGAATAAAGCTTCTTTCATCAAGTATTTAGAAAATGGCTATAAGCAAGATGCAATATTATAAGCATAATTTGGGATCTTTCCTGTTCTCTCTTCCTTTCCTTTTTATTATCTCAGACACAAAGTACTGGATCCCTCTCTATCCTACACTGCTACACATTCACAACTGCATTACTGCACATCAGTGATGTTAAAAGAGAGAGTTGAATCTGTATGAAGGGATGGCAAGTCTATACCCGAGTCCTTGAGCACACCACAAAGCATGCATCTTCAATCGAGCTGGATAGATTTATTTTAAAATTTTGAAATTAAATCTATTAATATTTTAACAAACAGCAGCTAGAAATGAAAGAGATTGAAAAAAAAAAAAAATTTAAGATATGTAAAGTCGTGATAAAACATTCCAAACTGTGCACAGTACTGGGGATTTCAAAGCTTCTGACAAGTGGCATTTTTAATATATTAATACTCTCTTATATCTTAAGGACAGGACATCAGCCTGTCAAAGAGCTCTGCCTCCTTACCTGACACTGTGTGCTGCATTCTGCCGGCAGCATCAATGTATATAAGTCCTCTCCCCACTTGACTGATCTGGTACTCTCTGATGACCCCATTTGGTTTCTTAGGTGCAACCCAGCTTAAATGTAATGCTGTGGAGTTCAGAGCACTGACTTCTGGTGGCTGAACACTCTCGGGGACTCCTTGGACAGTGACTGCAACTACCTGAAGACATATGAATTAAACAGCAATTTAATGTAATAGTACACTAGATACCATGATCAATGAGAATGTCACTTTTGTTTTAAAATGTTGTTTGGGCTGGCATATCATTACCAAGGGGCTGGAGAACTAGTTACTTCTTTCCTCCTTTTTCACAATGAAATCTGACCTTGAATACATTACATAAGTCTACGTCTACAATTTATCACAACAGGTTCACCACGTTTTAGCTGCAGTGTATGGCACAGGGTGAAACAACAAAAACTCTATTGCTTGAAAACTCTTGATAACTCTCTTCCATATGGTTTGTCAGTGTCTCTGCATTTTAACTGCCTGATTTCATATATTTTAAGCACCAGTAAACATGGGGCTAAGCCTCCATATATCCCATGCAATCTGAACTCCAATGTGGTTATTTGCAACTCCATACTTTTGTAAGGAATCTAAAGACTTTGAAAGATAGAAGTTTTCACTTGTTAAGCTCTTTCTACAAAAAAAAAAAAAAACAAACACCCAAAAAAAGGAAAAAGGTAATTTTCTGTTGACACATCTCCACCATCAACTACAGAAGAGGCATTTCCAAATTACACTGGTTTAATAAGTGAGTCAGACCGTTTTCTCTTTGAGAATCACTTTTCTTTTTCTGTTATTACCACCATAAAGTATTTATATTATGCTGTAAATATAAAATGTGCCCTCTATAATATATTGTCTTAGTGCATTTGGTGGAATCAGTCCCTACTTGCAGACTTCAGTGTTTGCAACAGTAAACTCCTTAATTACAGGCAAGTGAAATAAGCAGGATTTATTATGAGGTCAGTGGTTGCAGCAACTGTGCCTACATCGTTCCCAGACCACAGCTCTGTGTGCAGGCAGAGGACTATCCATCTATCTTCATCCCTCTGCATCAGTGTTTTTTATTTTAGACTTCTGGCTGAGATTTGCATGAATAAGAAAAACATTTAAACACATGCAAATAAAAAAAAGTTTCAATCCCACAGATATTACAATTACAAAACATAGTCATTACTCCCCACCTCTGCCCCAAAGACCTTACCCTTGTAGTCCTAGAAATTCATTTTCAAAGAGGCAAGAAAAATATTGTGAAAAGAGGTCACTTAAGAAATCGTTTTTGCAAATGATGAATAAGGCAGGTACTTTGCAGAATAAAAACTAGAGCTGGTTAAATAATAATGTTGGTGAAAGGCATCTATGATTCAAAGTGATACAAAAGGAAATGAAACTGAGAAAGGGAGGTAAGAGATTCTGTTTGCTTAAAACTGAAGCTGAGGAAGGTTGCACACAAAGGGACAGTAAAGCCTGAAGCAGGTGCACACATGGAAAGCCAGCAAGGGGTAACAAAGTGAAAGGAGGCTTTTCCACTGGAGTGGAAGAGTAAGAAGTTTGTTGAACAAATAAATAGACTACAACTAAAGCAGATGAACTAAGAAATACCAAGGAAGAAGAGACTATAGACCTCCTAGTGAGAAGCAAAAATTTAATTTCCAGGTTTAGAGGAAGTGCATTTTAATATTCTTTACTCTATTCTGCCATGTACAGCTTTCTCTTTAACAAACATCAGTTCCTACAGAGCAATTTCAGCTTTGCCGAGAGTGAGATACTGCTTTCTTCCTCTGTTTGCTCGTATCAGCCTTGGGTTCCAAATATTCACCTGTCAGTAGCTGAATCCAAATCAGATTATTGATATTTTTTTCACTTAATAATCAGCATGTCTTCAAATCACACCTTTCCAAAAGCATTTCTACGTTGCCACACCGGCTGATAAAATCCTGGCACCAGTTTCCACAAAGCCCACTTCACTAACCTTGCTGCTGTCCGTGCAACCAGCCACAGTGCAGGCTCGCAGCTGGTAGGAATACTCCTGGTATGGCTGGACACCACTGGTGTCTGTGAAGCTCATTTCCGTCCCTCTAAAATGCTCGATTCCATTTCGGAGGATGATGTAGTGAATAATAAGACCTATGGCAGAAAGAAGGTTTTCCCTTTTGTTAGCTGAGGGATCCTGTGTGATGGGATAATAACCTACTCTGTGTAGAGAAAACAATGAAATATCTACATGACCACAGCAGCAGATAATCATTCTGATTAAATGCCAAATGTCAATTACCAGCCACTTTCCTCAGGTCTGCATCAGCATCTGAGTAGATCCCAGTTTTTACTGAGAGCTCTTCCAAGTTTTCTCACAGCTTGAAAATAATAAGCAAGATTTCCTGAAATAAACATAAGCACCACCACCCCTACCCCCGAATCCCCAAATACTTTTTAGGATGATTGTCATTTTCTGATCGCAGTTGCACACTTATTACTACAACTGTTCTCAAAAGAGGCTTTTTGGCTCTTTGTAAAGACATACTAAATTGCCTTCTGTGAATAAGACTCTACTCTTATTTGCAATGAAAATTATAACAACAATCTTCCTGCAGAGTTTAGGAATATGTATACTTCAGTGACGGGGATTAATTAAGATATGTTTTGTGATTTTGGAACACTCTCAGTGGAATGATTTAACAAACACTTAAAAAAAAAAAATATCAATACCATTTGGTTGAAGTGGTTCCTCCCAGTTCAGAAGTATCATGTCTTCCCGATTATCTACTTTGGCCCATTTTGGTGGACTTACACCCTGCGGCACATCTTGCTTAGTGACAGCTCTGCTCATTTCGCTGGAACCTCTTCCATAGCTATTCCAAGCAGCCACCCTGTACTCGTATGTGACAAAAGGTTCAAGGTTCACATCTAGAAAAAGAAAGTTACATATGAATGATCCCAGTCTTATTTTAAAAAAAAAATTTTTTTTTAGTATTTAAAGACAAAACTTGATGTTATTTCTTTAGTCAGGGTCATTTTCAGATACTGCAGTACTTTTATCAACTTTTTTGAAAGCAGCTTTAGACATTATGTACTCACTAAATTTAGCTCATTCCATTTTCCTGAAGTCTCTGTCCTGATTCACAAATTACTTCTTAAAAGAATTCTACTTCATTACAATTCACAGAATCATAGAATGGCCTAGGTTGGAAGCAAATTTAAGGAACATCTAGTTCTACCCCCTCTGCCATGGGCAGATATATCTTCCACTAGAGGAGGTTGCTCAAAACCCCATCCAACCTGGCCTTGGACACTTCCAGAGGTGGGGCACCCGCAACTCCTCTCAGCAACCTGTGCCAGTGCCTCACCACCCTCACAGTAAAGAATTTCTTCCTAATATCTCATCTAAACCTGCTCTCTTTTAGGTCAAAGTCACTCTCCCTTGTCCTATCACTACCTGCCCTTATAAAAAGTCCCTCTCCCACTCTCTTGCAGATCCCTCTTAGGTACTGGAAGGTGCTAGAAGGTCTCCCCAGAGCCTTCTCTTCTCCAGGCTGAACAACCTCAGCTGTCTCAGCCTGTCTGCATAGCAGAGGTGCTCCAGCCCTCTGAGCATCTTCATGGCCTCCTCTGGACTTGCTCTAGAAGATCCATGTCCCTCTTTACATTGCCTCACATTTAATTAGGATATCTGATAGCATTCAGGCCAGAGTAAATTAACTATACCAGCAAATTACCAGTCTGGTCTGCCACTTTTCCTCACCTGTAAATGAATACTGCGTTGGACCTCCTGTGTAGATGGTCTCCTCTTCTGCCAGACACACACCTGCTTCTACCTCTATTTCTGCAGCACTCTGTGAACCTTTTATCCATGCACAGATATTCTCCCTGGGATCAAAGTCACACTTCCCACAGTGTGCTGTTTCCTCCATGGATAAAGGGCAGAGGACATTAGCCTTGCATTCTTCTTTTACCTAAGGAGTACACAGGCAAATTTAAATACATTTCCCGCATTTCCCTTTCTATATAAATGCTTCCCATTAGTATTTCTCTATCTTTATACAACACAAAAACCAGGCCACCACCTTGAGTACATTGATATTTCTAGCATAGGGGAGACCCTTTCAGCCTTTGGCCTGTCTGCTGTCTTTGATCATTAATGTTTTACAATCCTTTCTAAAAGAAACAGATTTTTGTTTTTTTAGGGTCCTTGGATGAGAGCATCACAAATTTCAAGTACTGGGAGCACAAATGGCTGGATTTGTTGAAAACAGAAGAGTCTAGAATCAAGGAGAACAGGATTTTATCCAAGAATTTGAACATTCTGTTCCTGCAAAGGCCAATATCCTGTGGCAAATCAGTAGCAAATTCCCAGCCCCTCACACAGCTTGCCAAGTACACAAGAGGGCTCTGTGCAAGTCCTTGGCAGCTTTTAAGGCTGAGAACTCTATCCATGAGCTATATAAATCATGTCTTCTGCCACATCACTCCTAAACAGAAGCTTTGCTACAATAAGAGGACCTCTGCAAACATAAAGATGTAAGATTTAACCCATAAAGAACAATTCACAGAAATACACACTGAGCATCCACAACTTTCCATTAAAATTCATGAAATAATATTTTTGCCAAACCATAAGCTAGAGAGCAATAATTCTCATAAAATATAGGTTGCTGCAGAAAGAAATGTACTGCCATATTTGCAACAGATATTTCTGCCCATTAGGTCATAAACTTTAGACGGAAAACCAAACAGATTATATCTAACACTTCCTTAATTCACCTATTAAAATTAGCTCCTTAGCTGATTACGAACTTCAGCTAATTTAATTTCCCAAATTTGGCACTTCCATGAAAATTACATTTTGATAGAGATCCATTTAGGATGCAGGATATAGATGGATTGGATTCCCATGTAAAGTAGCTCCAGAATGTGTCAGACTATCAGCCCTTTCACTGTTAGTAAATCTATACATATCAGAGAGCCAGCACCGCTATCTCTTTTCTGCTGTGGGTAAGTGAAATACAAAGCACTTCCTTTGTTTATACTTTATGCCTAAGGCAGGGATCTGGTATGTTATCTACCAGAATTCATTAACCTGTTCTCAGCCATTTTTTGCCTTGCAGGAGCTACTAATACAATGCATTGAGGAGCTGTAGCTGACTCATCACAACACCTGGATTTTCTCATGGAGAAAATTATTCCGTCTTTCATTCTTAAATGAAATTACATGAAAACCTTGACATGAAAAGGAGAAGATGTGAGAAATATTTCTGCATTAACTTAGCAGATGAACGACAAGGATACAGGAACACCTGCATATGGCAGGATGGGGTCTGTTTTACTTCACTGGTAAATTCCACAACATCTCTCTGATTTCCATACTGTAGAATTCACAATAAACAACCCTCTTTTTTCTCCCTCACCCGTTTTCTCTCTCTCTTATCATAAACACAATTTTATAAAAAGAATATACATATATATATAGAAAGGTTTCCACTCTTTGAAATGTTCATTTTCTTAAACAAAAATTGTAATAACAATTGGCAACACCTTTACAGCTTATATATAACACCAAGATGCTAATTTTTGAAGATTTCTGTTGAATTCAACTTGGAGTTGCAAAGAAAAATTGTCTCATGCTGATGCCTATAGTCACAGCAGGGAACTCTTGGAAAAGACCAAATTAGCCTTTATGGTGTTTAGTTTACTCTGACACTAAAATAGAATGAGAATAAACTATATAATTCATTAGGTATAAAAGGACCTATCCTAATACTGCTGAAATTTCTACCAAAATGGCCACTGGTTTCTGTAAGATCAGGATTAAGTCCATCAAGAAATTGTCAATTGCATTTTTTAATTTTTTTTTTTTTTTGTTAGGGGGTTGGGGAATCATGTCCTACTGCCTGCCCAAATTGAAATGTTATAGCATTTTTATACTTCAGAACTGGCCAGTCCAATTTTAATTTCCACTTAATGAACATCATCAGAAACAGTGGCCACAGAATGGAAACTGGCTATACATGTCAGTCTTGTTAGTATGCCAGCTTTTAGCCACTGTACTAATCTGAAGTGCTGGGCAACACTTCACAGAGGCAGCTAATCATTATTAATTCCTTTAGAATTCATTGCAATAACATCAATCATGGTGAACTCATTCGGTATTAATATGGATGTAATGTGAAAATGAATAATGCACACAAGAGTTTTTATATTCCTATTTTAGAAAAATAGTTATGAACAGAGTATTTCTCTTTCCATCATCAAATCAGAGCTACCAAGAGATTTTCTATCAATTACCTTCATCATCATTCCAGCTGAAATCTTGTCAGAGCAAACATATTTCAAAGGATTATATCCAACTCCATTACAGCATTCTTCGCTCTTTGGAATAAGTTCAGTCTCACAGCATTTTACTGGCACTTGGTCATTCTTTCTAACATGTGCTAAGGACTCACCACTGGAACCTGAGCAGCATATGGTATCTGACTTATTCACGTACTCTTGCCCACAACAGAACATCCCTGAAACGAACAAACAAACAAAAATATTTCTGAATATGAAATGAAAGTCAATAAATAAATAGATAAGAAAGGAAAAAGCTCACAATGCAATATATCTTGGCATAAACCCACGAGCAGCTGGAATTATGCAGATTTAGCTAAAGTGAGATTAAATTCAAACGTGAGGTGACTGAAGTAAGCATCCTGACTCCCAGACCTACTGAAAACAATCAACAATCAGAGGAACAAACAGCATCCCCTACAACCAACATTCACCACTCCTGAACTTTTTTAAGACCTTTGCTATGAAATAGCACACCAACGTACCAGGCGCAGCACGCTGGAGATGGATTGTTGATGAAAATTTCCTGTAGAACCTAAAAACTGAGAAAGCTTTCCATGTACTTTCTATTCAGGTCTCCTTCAGACCCCCCCTCACATGGGCAATCTTCCAACAGTGCATCTTAGCATTCCAGAATTTATCCCATATTTTATATTTTAAAGTAGGGGTTCGTATTCGGTACTTAGAACTGAATGGTCACTTGCAAAATACCCACAGTGAAGCTTCTGTCATCTAATACAGAGAATTACCATTCCAGAAGTTGATATCTAAATATAATTTGCATTTCTATAGTGGAATTGATAAGCTGCCAAAATCAATTCCACTGTCTTCTTTCTGGTTTTAATAATTTCATTTTTAAATTAAAAGGTCATCATAACCACTGCAATTTTCCACATATTCACATGAAATACCAGTGTTGAACCCAACACCATCTAAAGAAAGGGGTAAGTTTCAACTCAGAACCGAACACTACAAACTCCTCTATAATTGGCAATGAAATAAATGTTATTAATAATTGAACTAGAAAGGTATCACACAAAAAACAGGGCTGTGAGATACTGTTACATCTAAAAAGTAGTTTGTGTTTGACGTAATTTCTGTCATATGTTGGCATTTAAAACACGTGCAAGAGTGGCCACTTTTTTCACTGCCATTTATTGCAGCAGATCTCTTGTAGAAGTCATACATAATGAAAATTAATCTTTAAAAGTATCATCCTGCTAAAGCATTCAGAACATTTCATTCCAAGCACTGGAATGACTAAAAATGGTGATGTTACTTGCATACTTTACCTTTTTTCAGGGCTGGTTCTATTCACAGCAATCAAACTGTGATCACCAGCTCTTCAAGAGGTAAAATATTTCCTCTTGTTCACACCCTTTTTCCAAATTGTCCTAGGATTCTACCAATTTTAAACAGAGAATTAATGCAGAAAATGACTCAATTCAATACTAATAAGCAACTCAGACAGCCCCAAGGGACTTCTGACAGGCAAACTAAAATTTTGATAATGAACTGTTTTTCTATTGAAACAAACAAAGCTGTATTCTTTCACTGTGAACCTCATCTTTGTTTAACTGAATTAAATTTTTCAGCCAAGATTTCACTCACATAACAAGAAGTGACTCCCTTTCTAGTTTCTTTGGTAAACCATTACTTCTTTAATTATTATCAACCTTGTTCCAGTGTGATAAATTGCTAATTACTTAATACCCTAATCAGCGTTCATTCTTTGCACAGATAAACTGTGACAGCGCCATTAATTTAAATAGTAATTTCACTTAATGGCCAGAACGGCACACCAGATTTTTATGCAGCATTTTCTGAAGACTGCATCCATCACTGCAATATTCTGACATAAAGATGTCTGACGTGCACTAACTCACTTAGGGAGAGCAGATGTTGCAGAGCAGAGTTTGGTAGTAATTCCCAGAGTGCATCACTTCAGCATGAATGAGCTGCAAAGGCAGAGGTAGACAATCTTCTGAAACTGCATTGCATAGCCTCTGACCTTTCCTTAATTTATCACATGTAGCACTTGACTCCTGAACCTTGACACCTCAAATGTACAATTTTAAATATGCTCCAAGAAAAACAAAATAGGACCATGTAATATTGATGGATTGATTTGCCTTCTAAAAATCGCTTTATTCAATTGCCTAAGGATCCAGAAATTCCTATAAACCTTTGCTGAATTTAGCAAAATATCAAAATGTAAACTATTTGTTTGTAACTCAGTTGGAATGTGTGTCATATTTCATATATTTATGTTTCATAGGCACATACTGCATTACAGCAAAAAGAAAATCCATGGGCTGGAAAAGACACTTCCTGCTAACACTGATTTCTGTCAACAATTATTCCATGTTCATCCCCAGCAACTGAAAAAATTTATAAACCTAGCTGAGTGATGAATTACTAATTTAGTAAATCTGCAAAACCAATGCTTTCAAAAGGGAAAAATGAGTATTAAAAGGCTTAGCCTTTGGAGCCAGAATAGAGGATCAACAAAATACAGAGCCAGTGTACATTGCAAACTACTCCAAAAATCCTTGGCTTACATGTGGGTATTGCAACTATTACAGATCAGGAACCACAACAGTGCAAAGCATCATCTTTCATGAGTCTGGGATGTCAGTATAGTGGCATTAAAAGTAAAAAAAAAAAAAAAAAAACGGACAGAGAGAAAATCCAAGAGTGGTTTTAGCTGACATTATCCTTTATAGCCAGAAATAGAGAACTTTGGATAATCACACTGCAGCAGTGGGGCTCAGGATGTGCATGCACACCACTGCCAGCCTTTGCCAGTAGATGTCTCTATGGTCACCGCACTAAATAAGGCCAACAAGGGGCGAAAAAGGAAACATAAGAAAAGAGAAATTAATAAATAAAGGGGAAAAAAGTAATGTGGGATGGACAAAACATCTCTTTTTGCAGGGCAGACTTTCTGAAAAAGGTATATGCAATTGCAAATGAAAAAGTCCTATGATTCAAGCCCTTACACCAACATTCAGGGCAAATGTGGGCCTACATTCAGCAGAAAGAGACTGATTTTGAACCGGTCATTCAACAAAAGGAGACTGTGCACAAGGCTTGCACTTCCAGTGATCAAGTTTTTCTCGTACGCTTTTTTTGGAAGGACTTAAAGCTCTCAAACAAGAGCTTTAAATTGCCACTAGATTTTCAGCTATGGCACTCACTGCCAAGTGCAAAACAGTACTTCAGAAGCAATTCAGCTTTTGCATAAAGCCCCCCCTGTTACCTCTCCTCCTTCTAGACACTGAGATCAGCTTTCCAATTACCATATTCTTGCAAAATTCTACTTATCCATTTGCCAATGATAAGTAAATTATGTTTTTATGTCAGAGCATTTTCCATTAGAATCATTATAATAGTTGGGATAGGGAGGAGGTAGATTTTTGTGCCTGGCTTGTGCATTTTCGTGATGTATTTAGCAAGGCTGAATTACTCCGAGAAATTAGGCAAAAACCATTTGAGCATGATCTATACGATATGATAAGAAACTACAATCTATTCTACGCTTAACGCAAAAGAATACGATCTCTTTTCAACTGTGGTGCTAATTCATCTTGCAAACCTGTATTTGTGTTCAGCTGTGTGCTGGCTCACAGCGTACAGTCCTCACAGAAAACCCGTGAGCAATGAAAAAAGCCACTGTTTTCTTTTTTAATAGCCAAAAAAATGTCATCCTGACCCATTCTTGAGAAAAATAGTGTAAATGATTGAGCGCTATAGGCTAAACACATTTTTAAAAGAGGGATATAAAGGTTTTTTAAATATATATATTTAAGGGAAAAAAAACTGTTAAGAATACATATATACTGAAATGAAGAACATAACTTTCATCCCAAGATACCTGTATTACACTCCTACACAACTCATCTGCCCAGAGAGAGCAGTAAAAACATAAACGCTACCCCAGCAGTTCTGTTCCAACAGCATCTGTTAATTCACTCCATTTATAAAATACATATTGACAAAGACAACTGAACTGGGACCAGGGAGATTTGATTTGGTGTGAGAAAGTCAATTCAATGTGATTTTGTTAAAGGGCTCCTGCAGGCAAATAAAAGAATTTAAGTAATAAAGTACATAAAGAGATGTTTTATGAGCCAGCCCCGTCTTGTGGCAGCCGCACAATGCGCGGCTATGCAAGAGGGCCTTGCTCAAAGCTGGTATTGTGAGCGTGGATGCTGTAGATCAAGCACAATTAGGGATCACAGTGAGAGGGAGCTAAAATCATGCAAGCAGTGCTGCTCACAGCATGCACACCATGAGTCACCACTGGAAGGGAAGGATGGCATGGAAACCAGAGAAAACATGGCAATGTTCTTCTGATTAGCTTGTCCTGATAGTCAGCACCCAATGAGGGTGCCCCTAATACCATGGCCACTGAAGGATCCAGGGAATACAAAAAATTAGCTGAAGACAGAGCTTATTTTGGGGGGAAAGGAGGAGTTCAGCCTTCAGATCTGGATTCTTAGTTACATATTATGATTCTTAGTTGTACAACTAGAGGCTCAAACTGGTACACACCATCACTCAGCTCTTTACACCAAGCATAGCTGGGTACTAAACCTTCATTATTTCTGTGTTTTGTAATCAAGCTCCCCTTTGAAACCACAATAGTTTCTGAAGTCTTTTTGTCAGGCTGAGAAAGCCTAAGGCTTATGGGGATATAATTTGTCTTATAACCATGGAAAGAAAAGACACATGAAGATATCTGAATAGGTTTTGTAATAATACCTCCAATCTCTGTCATCAGATAGTCACAGAGTGTTTTAAGAGGAAGTAGGGTTCAGATTGTACCACTGAATGATGGAGTAATTTCCTATCATTTGCAAGAAATTAATGGGATACACCAGATGAGCCAGAGTAGTGCTGGGGATTAGTTTTTGTTAAACTGTAGAACGTTTACCCTCATGAAAGGGATGAGCACAAAGGAGGGACATAGACCACCGAAAGCAGATAGCATTGCAATCTTTAGTTTCCAGGTGACTAACCCCAGATCTCCAGAGCAAATGGAAAATCCCTGCACTGGGATGCATGGCGGCACAAGATGGACAATCTAATCTCATTGAGAGGGGACTTTTTCCTGACTTGCATGAGGAAAGATCATTCACTCCTTTTGAATTGTCTGGTTTCTCCAGCCCCTGCAGCTTTTGCACAAAGGCAAAGAAGGGCACTGAGCGCTCAGCGTTTTGTAGTATAGCAAAATAGGTGACTTAAGTGCAACAACATTTTAACAAATGGGCACACACACTTCAAACCTGAGTGTGTCATTTCTGAACAGTTGGTGTCACAAGGGATTTAGAGAGGTGAAGGCCTTTTTTTTGGTTGAGGACTTATCACTTACCTGTGAGAGGTCTGTATGCAGTCCCTTCCTTTTCATCACCACAACAGACCGAGTCCATGCTTACGACCCTTCCGCCACAGCACTGCTGATTGAAACTGTCATGCAGGGATCCACCACAGCAGATTTGGTTGCCTGATGTGGAGTAAGGCATTCCCTGGCAGCAAGAGTCACCAATTCCAATTGAAACTCTGTTTTCCTCTTCATTAGGGCAGCATATTTCTCCTGTCAATATAAGAACACAATTAAAGATTTTATCCATTTATAGCTCTTGAAATTCCTGAGAGGTTTTCATCAGATAACAAGTCTGGATGGACAAAGCTTCATGTACAGTACATTCCATGTGAAAGCACAGATCCACTTGTTACTTTGAAATGTTATAAAAGCATTATATTCATCTATAAAAATGATTAAAGAAATGTGCCTTCATTAATTCATGCCCAAGACTCCATAAGATATCAAAACACAAGCATGACAGAGGCAAAGCTGAGAAGAGCAATGAAAATAATGTCTGTACATATGACAATTATACAGCTGAAAACCTTTTGCAATTGCAGCTACACAGTAAAGAACACATTTTTGGTGTGTTTAACAGAACCATCAGCCTACTTATTCTTGGCAAAAAATTTTCTTGTCTCCTTCAAAATCATTCCAAACTTGTTTTGATGAATTAATTCACAATGCTTAAAGCATTTTTCATGTTTGAGTGTTGCTCAGGACTTCATTTCACAGAGAATTTAAGGATTAAACTCACTTTAAAAATTAAATACCCATCACAATTGGTGGACTTGGCTGCTACTTAAGCAAAATCATCAGCTTTTGCAGGAAAAGACCTTAGGATAAGACTGCCAATGAGACTGATACTGTAATGGCGGGGTGGGGTGGACTGGAATAAGCTGTGGGCTATGAAGAAAGTACATTCTGCTATAAAGGATACAAAATTTTTGATAAACGGTAATAATATTTATTCACTAGTGTCTGCACTTGATTTGATCCAATGTTCTAATATTTTTGTATTATTTTTTCTGTGTTGCAATGTTTTCTGTGGCTCAAATGTCATTTGGAAGGAGGAGTGGTTTTGTTTTGCTACTGAAGATGGGTAGTAGAGTTGATTAAAGTATTTTGATTCCTAAATGTTAACCAAAGAAATGTGTTTTGATTTTTAAAACTCATCTTTCTCATTTAAAGCAATAACTCAAGTTCTTTTCCTATGAAAGGTTGGGAATTAGAGACAGAGAGCTCTAAACTCAGTGCAGCTTTTGTCACAAATAAACATGTGCTGAGATTGTAACAGATGAGGGAGAACAGTGTTTTCCTTTCTCCCCACATTTGTTGCCAAAGAGGTGCCTGGGTGGTAATAGCACTATTTGTTCTGCCTCCCATCTTAGTTCTGGGAGGGATGTTTGCACTTCTTTGTGCACTACTGTTTCAGAAACTGAGATTCTGCCTTCCTAATTTGTAATCTTCATGCCTCCAGCCCAGTGTGCTTCAGCACATCCTGATCTATCGAGCTGGCCAAACAACATCTGGGAAGTATGTATGCTTAGAGAGTTTCCTGTATAAATAACTTTATCAAATAAAGTCAATAATAAAGAAAAAGAAGATGAGAACAAATTTTTAGAGTATAATAGATATAATCCATCTAGGTACTTCATCATATTTTCCTGCATTCCTCGGAAGCTAATTTAGTTGCTACACAGAGAAAGTATTAAAACACAGAATGTAGCTTACATCTATTGGAAATAAAACTATTTTTTTAAAGAACTATTAGACATAAAACACAAAGGATCAGTAACCTTCTCATTAACCTCTCAAAATGGGATCCATTCCAAGCTACGCTTGAAAATGTTCTCCCTCTGAAAACTACTATGCAGTCTTACCAGTTAATTGTTATCCTTATCGAAGAATGACCCACATTAACATTTAGCTTGAGGTTATTAGCATATTTATAAAAATAAAAAAGGAAAAAGTGACCAACAGTGTTCATGTTGCTGCCCTTTAGAGTATAGAAAAATAATGCAGCAAGTATACTTAGAAAAAAATTGGTTTAAAATCATGTTCAGACATTCACTGTTTCATGCTTGTGGACTGCTGACTGAACAAGAACTACTTTCAGACATAAGACATTTTGTTCCACTCTGCTTTTCTTTCTTGATGTAAACAACATTAAGCTAGTTAACACAGACCACTGGATGGGGACAGAGGTCAGAGTATAATCTCTCCATTTCAGTACATTGAGATTAATGAGGTCAGCAAACTACTCTTCTCTGGTTCTTCCATGTGATAGCATTTTTCTGATGACATCATGGAAGGCATTCTAATATTGTGATATATGAATTACTTTTCAAAAGATCAGAACTTGGGATGTGCTGAACGTGTTGGCAAAATGTCAAGTGTTTCTGAGCCTACGGAATGTGTGCCAGCTCGTGAGTAATGGAAGTGCTTTAGCTCCTGACCTGACAATTGCCTACAAAGAGTTATATGCTCTGAACACTGCCCCCATGAAAGGGATCTCTCCTCCCCCTTTTCCTCCTTTTCCCCATCAACAACGACCCACTAACAAACTGGAAAACCAAACTCTGGACAATAACACAGAAGCACAGTTTTGGCAAACTTCCCAAACCGCTCTGAGAATAAGAAAAGGATAAATTACCCTCAAAGTTAATGCACGTAGGAGGTATACTTTGACGTGCAACATCAGTAGAAACAAAGAGTAGACAATGTAGAAACAAGTAGAAGTGATGTAATCCAGAATATCAACACCAAATGCTAACAATTGTTCCGCAACAGAAATGGCTTTGGAAAATCATGTGGGGTCAAGTCAAGCAGAGAACTAAACTTCATCACTAAATTGCCTGACGGTGTTCCTACTAAGCAGAACTGCCCTCCCCATTATGCAGCACTTACTGCAATTAAGTATAGTTTGGCATAAATTAGTTCTCTGGGAAATGACCCAATCATCAGGTTTCATCAATTAAGCCTTCCTTGTACAAACAGAGCGTACCGTGTTTAGAAGGCAAAGCGAGTGCGATTTTCTTTGCAATGAACACAACCCTCAAAGACATCTAGAAATCTTGATAAATCTCACATGTATCGTTTTCCTTCTCCTTGGTTTAACAAATATATCAGCTTCGCTGTTTTGTTTCATTCAAGCAGTGCAAAGGAGCTGTCTCTTACCTACTAAAACTCTGGTGTAATAACCACCACAGCACTGATGTTTCGGTTGCACAGCATGTATCTGCCCACCACAGCAAACCCCTGGTGAATTAAGAATAAATGGAATGTACTTGTCCTCACAGCACTGGAAGCCAGGTTTATTGTCGTGCAGAATCCCATTACAACATACCTAGAAGTAGTAAAAAAGAGAAAAAAAAAGAGAAAATCAGTAAGGCAATATCTGTTAAACAGAACATAATGTGTTGTCTGGCAAAACAACGTATATGAAAACACGCATCCTAGTGCAGACACTAGTATGACTGCAGCCAAATAAAATGTAACTTCACTAAAATTCTGTGCCCCCAGCATTATCAGACTTCAATAAACTACTGTGTATCTGACAGAATGCTGCTATTCTGTGGTCTTGTACCATACTGCACCTTAACAAAATAGTCCATTAATATGAATCATCTTCATATGCCTTGCAGGCTGTTTGAGACTCTCAGTGTGGAGTAGATCGCAATACATGGATTTAGTCTACCATCACCTGACCCTTTTTTTTCCTTCCCAATTCTTGGGGTTTTTTTGTTTTTTTTTTTTTCATTTATGATGAAACCCTTGCAACTAAAAAACAGTATTTCCCAATATGAGCTCTTGGGTTTTCTTTCACATAAAAATAAGTGGAATTTTTTTTTTACAGCACACAATCACTTACTTATGACCACAGCTCTTTAGACAAGGTGATCTCAAGAGAATAATATTTATATAAGGATTTTTTTTCAAAATAAAATTTATATGGAAATGAATTTTGAAAAGGCCTTTTAAGTGTGGACTTCTTTCTAGGTGCTGTCAAGAAAATTATATGCTTGAACAATCAAATAATTATTTGTACACTTACTCCTGTGTCAATGGAGTAGCACACTGAATACCCAGCAAATGATACTGCACAGTCAGTAGGATAACCATAAAAATGGTAAACTTGGAACCTACAGCCAGTGCCACTTATATCAGCTTCTTGCAGCTAGACATGAAATGGAGTTGGCAGTAGAGCACAGATATTAGAGCAGAGCTCCTCTTTTGTTTTCTTTTGACATGGACCTCTTCCCCTACTGACTTTTACCGTGTCCTAAATCAGGTTAGCTTAGCAACAAAGAAAGGAAGTGTTCCTCTGAAGGATCTTTTGTTCACCTAGGTACTTTAACTATTACCTGAGAAAAAAACTTCAAAAAATGTACATTAATAGGCTCAGGGCATCTATTTTATATTATAATTATAATGTTAATAAAAATATATACATATAAAAATTTTATTTTTCTGATGTTTTAAACTCTCTTTGACTTCAGAAGGATGATACTTTGTTTTGTCTACTTTTCAATGGCCATTATTCCACCACCCTTGGATGTATTAGGTTAGGTTCTGAAGCTAGAATTCACAATACATAAACAATAGGTAACCCACAACTAACATGAGGTAGGACAGCAGAGGTTCCTGTTTCCTCATTATATTTTTAGGTTTTAAACCGTATATGCTTTTGTGACACTGTTTTCTGCTTTTCCAGTGCACTTTCCCCTTCAGCATCTGTTTTAGACTACCAGCATACCTGAAATTTGTCCTTTTCAGTTCAGGAACTTTGGATCTCTGTAGGCCCTATTATATTATTTTGCTGTCCCCTTTGTCACTGGCAATATAATCCAATCTATGAATTTAATTAACCTACTGTTCTTTCTTCCAAATCATTAGTTAAGATGTCAAATAAAACTCTGCTTTACACCTCTTCCCTGCTTCCTAGCTTTTGGATATTTTGTAATGACTGGCATGCACTCCAGGCTGAGTTTTTCTTCATTTACAATTGGCTCCAAAGAAACCTAAAAGTTTACCTGGTCTCTCTGTATTTCCAAGTCGCTTAAAAGCATCCTTAAAAACACAAACCCAAGTCCTATTGAGCCACTTTGCTCAGAATAGATCACCTTTAGCAACAGTTCTTGACATTTGTAAAAATGCCCCCTGTGTTGTCCTTTTTACTGCAACCTGAGCTTGAGACACCAGTCAGAAATTCTGTACCTGCTTGAATGAAAAAAGGCCAAATACATGTTCCTCAGGCATTCTTGGTCCCAATTCGTGCCCCTTGGGATTGCCTGGTGTCTCTCTCTGTGATCCATCTGGCCCGCTATCTCCTCTTCTTTTCACGGATTTCATTTGTCATCCCATTTTTCATTTTTCATTCTTTTTAGTGATGGCCACCACTCAAATTTCACCCCAACACAGTCCTTCTGCCTTTCAGATTAAGGAAGTTGCACATCTTTGGCTTTATCCAGGCTCAAATGCTTGAGCAGACATTTTGCTTTCCATGAGATGCTTCCAGTTTTAAGAAATGCCATTTCTCTTGTGAATCCTCCATAGAAAGGGCTGCTCTGCATATTTCACACCAACACTGGGAGAGCCATTTTAGTACTAACTCTACAGCATTCAGTTTGAAACATCATTTGTAAGATTGCATTATTACTGGTGTCTCTCCTTTTCCTCCTCAATTCCCACACAAAATCCCCAGCTGCACATCCAGATGTGTTACAGTAGTTTCAGCAGCTACTTTCCCTTGTTAAAAATTACATAAGAACCTCAGTCTTTCTCAACAACCTATAGACAGTTTCCAAAGAGGGGTCCAGTCAGTTCCAGAACACATTCAGGCTCTCATCTGGCACTGCCAACTGATACAGTTGGTTCCATTATTATGTAGTTTCGTAACATCCTCTGCAGTCAGCTGTAAATTGTTAAAGAACACTTTTTTGGCAGTCCTCTAGAGACAGTTTCTATTTGCATCGATATTCAGCCCGAGGATTCTGTATTATCAATCCATAAAAAAAAACCCCAAACCATTAAAGTAATGCTAAACTTGCGTCTTAGAAAAAGAAGAAAAGCAGATGGATTGAAAGTTACAGTGGCAAAAGGTTACAATTAGCTCATCCTCTTACATGTAAATGTGACGGTCCCAACTAGATGGTGTTATCCTGTACATGGAAGCTGAAGCCTTGGAGTGAACAAATACGATGCCACCAACATTTTAGGCAGGTTGGAGATCTCACCCTTGTAAAGAGGGTTGAATGCTCAACATAACACTTGGTAACCAGAAGATCTTTACAGTCTATGGAGATGATACAAGATGTTCATCCTTAGCTGTCACAGGAGCCCCTAAAAATATCAGTAACCTCACAAAGGGACTCACAAATCAATCCTGTCATTCTCTTCCCACCCAAGCACACAGGGGAATGTGATCCAGGAGCACAGGGACTGGGAAGGGCTGGGCACAAAGAAAGGCTTATTATGATGCCTGAGAAAGGCCCAGTCAGCCATGACACTGGCACAGAGTAACTAGATATCAAATCTGGCAGGCAGGATTACACAATATTGTAACAATTTTTAAAAATACTCCAAACTTATCTATGCAACTCTCTTTTAATTACAAGTGTGTCATCCCTGATCCCTCCGCTTGCTGAAGACTTTGCTGAAGGATATTATCTGGCCTTATGGACACATGCCAGTTGAGCTAAGACTGATTTACTCAAATAAACAGATGTGCTAGGCAGCCACGTTTATCCTTCTTGTCAAACGCTTGCTGCCAGAGCCACTTTGTGAAATAGCAATTCACAAAACACTCTCAGGAATTCCTATTAGCTACAGGAGTTCATTAAAAATTTCTGCCTGTGGAGCAAACACCAGAGTAATGATTGACCCATCATGTTCTCATGTGAGAGGGAATATTTTAAATTAGCAAGGCTCATTCTTTTTTTACTTAAATTATCTCTGAATCTATACAGACGGCCTTTTTAGTTAAGTATACTTACTCATACATTTCTTTTCTCAAACTGTTGTTCTCTTTTGGTAATTGATACAGACTTTGATCTAAAATCCATGAGCAGAAATTATTGTTATTCTGTTACAAATCACTATGTATTATCTTCCTAAAATGAGTTTCATTTCCTGTCTTTCAGGTGTGTTACAACAAGAAGTGTAATATTTTTAAAGGTTCTCTAAGCCTGAAAGAACTTGAAAAGAACTTGCACAATATTGCTAACATTAATAGTAAATTTTGCATAAATATTGATGGGATACCCTTCACCAGCGTCAAGATGTGTTACGTTTCACTGCTGACAACTTTTGAGGCTGACTATCAAGCCTCTGTTTTGCTCCTCCTGTCCTTAAAAAAGAGCCCTGCTGGTGTTTCTAATAAATAGCACATTAATTACAATGAGTAAAGGGGTAAACCTGTACTTCCTACTAATGTCAGTTATATTTGATTAGTTGATTAACTGCAGATTTATACAGCTTGTTGCACCTGAAAATAAAAAGTGCTGAAACTGTGTCAACACCTTCAGTCAGGACCCTTTTAACCATTGATGTTCATACCCACGATGCAAAGTGAGCAGAAATTATTAGCCTTTATGCCACTCCTTTAATTACATTTTTACTTTACCTGTCTCATTATTTTCAGAGTTCACCTCAGGATGTCAGTAACAACAGGGGAACAGTTTGGTAGCTCTATGGATAATACAGGAATGCCTTCCTATTGATCCTGAGGTTATGCTACCTGATGGGTGAAGCTCAGGCACATTCCTTTGTTAATTGAAGTACCTCTGCAAACCTCGTGGCATGTGCTCTGTAAGCGAATGTCTCTTTTGAGACTTCACATATGGGTAGAGTTATGGGTCACGTCTTACTGAAAACAGCTAGAGAAAGACTGACAATTTTGGCAACTTGGAAATACTCAAGCAGCACTGTTTGTTACTGGAAAAGGTACACAGGACATAGGGACCCTCCTGGCAGCAGGCAAAATTCAACATCAGAGTGTATCCTCAGCTCTTCTGCAAAAATACACACAAAAAAATATTTCTAAGCTCTTTCTGTGCTCAAGAAATAAATCCATGCAAGTCTGATTAAACACCAGGGTAAGGATACTAGGCACAACGTGTTAGCTTTAGGTAAAATAACAAAGAATCCTAACATCAAAGCAGAAAACTGGATAACAACTAGAAAGAAGAAGTAAGGATCTGATGCAAAGATTATTTAGAATGGGAGGAATGTTTGGTCTTCACTGGGCTTAATATCAGGCCTGCATGAGCCCATGAATGTGCATGTTCACATGTCCCTCGTAGTGAAAAGGTCACTTGCCCTTTTAGAGAATCCCCAGAAGGCTCTGAGCAAGTTGGTTTATTTGCAGAGCACAGTCCCAAGCAGAGGCTCTAACCCGGATCCCAAATGAAGCACACACAGCAGTGCAGCCTGGCAGCCGGGCTGTTTCACACTGCCTTTCCCACAGAGCTGCACCACTTGGCTGGACCCAGCTCAGCCAGTGTTGGATGAAGAGTCCCTGCATCCCACTCTGCTGCACACTGACAATACAGCCTGGTATTTCTTTTACTGGAGTGGATTATATTTTGGCGATCTCTTATGTAGCTGAATCATAACAAATCCCTCTTTTTCTGCAGTGCCTTACAATAGCAAGCTGATGATGCCAAGTGTAATCCATAAATCCATAAGGAAAGACTAATAAATAACCAAAGACATATCTTGAAATACTTTTTGTACAAAAGGCATGGTTTTCCTCTCCTTCTATACTCATGAATTCAAGAAAATTTTAAGAGGGGAATTAGATTCAGTTTTTGTCTTGTAAACAAGGTGCAATAACTGACTTGAGCAAAAGTGAGAACTCCACAACCTATTTGTCTATTGGAACTATTTATATACGACTGCCTGCTTCTGCTGACCAGTCTATCATCAAATGAACCAAAAACTTTATTCTAGATCTGAACATTATTTAAGCTGCTCAGCATTTAATTCTCAGTGGCATCTCTTCACATTTGGCTGTACAATCAACGTATGGTGAATGGGCCAGGCTGGATGGGACTTTGAGCAACCTGGTCCATTGGAAGGTGCGCCTGGCCACGGCAGGGGGTTGGAACGAGATGGTCTTTAAAGTCCATTCCAACCCAAACCATTCTATGGTTCTATGAAGTGCAGCTGGCACTGGGATAAGAGGCTTTTGGAACAAGTACACGCTGGTCAGTGTTGCTTTTCACTTCTGTCCAGCAGACTGGCAAATCCATGGACCACAAACACCAGCATAGAGCTTGACAGTGAACTCTATAAAAATATGAGATAGGGCTGCCACTGTCTTACGCTGTCCCTGTCACAGACTCCAGTTTAAAAGGCACAAAAGGCACCGAGAACTCTGTAGGTGTCTCTTACAGACATTTTTGATGGTTAGTGCAGGTACATGTAGCAAACCAGACCACCATTGTGAGGGGAATTTTAATCAATTCACCCACAAAAATTACCCTCATGTCATTTTATGTATGAGTGCTTCAGTCTCCTGTGGACCTTCCAGTCATTTATTATATATCCATTACTTAACAAACAGCACCCACTCCTAACCATAGGCTCAGAGAACACAGAGAGACCATTAGAACAATGTAATGCAAAATTAATTAGAAAATATTAGAAATCCAGGAAGCTGCAAAAATAAATGAACACTCTCTAAGCTCAAAGTTACCATAAATGTACGAAGACTGAACAATTAAAATTAAGAGGAAAACTTCTAAAACTAATTTAATACAAATTTAATTCATGCACATGCCAAGATGTGGTAAAAGTCTACTGTGCCAGAAACCTGAAATAAATAATTTTACCTTTAGAAAAAAGGGCTGCCCATAATTCTCTTGTGAGATTTCAAAAATACTTACATTTAATATAGTATTGCTTTCAAGGGAACTCAAAAGCTAAGCTGTGTTGGTTGGAATAATTTATATTTTGATTTGAACCCCTCAAATAACTCACTCCCTTAATTACTGTCTTGTCTGACAGGGGATCTTGTGAATACATATTGTTTGCTTTAGTCACAGAACATGTGATGATGTCTTTGACAAATAGAGACACTATTTCATGACATTAAATCTTACTTTCAAACTAAGAGTTTTCTACCTCATTTGTCAATAAAAACCATTACAGACTCCTGCTATGCTATTGATCCTACTCCTAAACAGGAACTCATATGAAGATTAACCTGAAAATAGCCATAATTTAAAAATGCATCTGACAAATCACGATAGATCCCATTCAGAGTTGCTCATCATTGTCATGTAACAGCTACCCACTTGTAGCTGAATCTAAATAGATTTTCTCTACTGAAGAATCTGGTCATTAAGCATTTAGCCAAGGAATAATTTAAGAGAGGGAAAAAAACCCCAGCAAGCCTTGTTAATAACCACCATTTGCCATGCAGGATTTGAGGAATGATTCCCCACATAGAGAGAAGCTTTATAGTTTTGCTAGCATTTTTCAAACTCTGCATCCACCTAGAAATTTCCTGTGGCCTATCAGTGGTCAAGTGCAATGACTTTATGCAAAAGGAGACATTTGAACTACCACGTATGTAGAGGGGTTGCCCTGTCCCAGGTACAGAATCCTTCAGTCCAGCACTTTCCCTTGTTAAACTTCATAAAGTTGGTGGTTGCGCATCTCTCTTAATTTGCTGAGGTCTCTCTGCTGGGTGCCTCTGCCTTTGAGAGAGTCAACAGCTCCTCCCAAGTTGATGCCAATTGCCCCAAGCAGGATGCAAAATTACATACTGAGATCTATGTGTATCCACCATGTAATTTCTCACAATGGGACTTGTGGGATTGTGTCAGCGGACTCAAGAGGTGACACTCCTCAAACTTCATTATATGTGGCTTGTGTGATTTACTTGAGAACACCCATATAGCCTGAATTCTTGGGATGAACATCTGCACTGTACACATGGAGCAAAGCTTTCTGAAGGGAAGAAACCTCAGATACATGCTTTTCAAGTGAGGTGGTCCACGTAGTGGTTGGGAACCTAAAATCCCCCTCCAGAGCTCCAACATATTTGAAGGGTTTTTGAAACACAGGTTCCTGTGCAAGGAATTTAATTCACATGTATTAAAATGACTTCTACCCTTAACCAGCATGTAATAAATGAAAACAATTTAGGGATTTATTTCAAAACCAAAACAAAGTGTTAATGAACACATTCATAAATGCTTACCAATTCATTTCTCCTAAAAGGAGGAATGAGGTCAATAAACAAAGACTTAAAATAACAGAATCACCTGTCATCAGCTGACTTACCCGCAGCTATCCCTATATGAGCTCAAATGTCCATATTTGATTTTAAAGAGTCTCAAGATACCTATCAGAGACTTGATTTTAAGGTATCAAAAGAAGCAGAACCCTCCATTTCCTTTCCTCTGATAACTGGAGAGGTTTGGTTTACACACCTATTCATAAAAATATTATTTTTCATTATATATGTAACTTAAGAATATAAAAGTACCTCCAGCTCTGGATGATAGCACACTTCTCCACAGATGTTTTCATCCTTTTTACATTCTAATGAGATGCACATGCTATTACTTTTGCTGCTCCTTGGAGTCTTCAATGAAGTACACTTCTGCCATGCTTTACGTAGGAGTTCATATCCCAGGATAATGCCATTTGGCTGTCCTGGCGATGCCCAGTTGATTTGAAGAGATCTGCAATAAGAAAATCAACATCTGTTCAACTTCTGGATGAATTTATGCCTCTACTTACATTAAATGATTAGCATGTAATAGTTCTTTTTTATACGTTCACATGGAGTGAAACACTTTGAAGTCTCTAAAATGTTCTTCTGGGTAACAAATTCCACAGATGTTCTAATAACCAAAGGTGTAAAAGTTTTTAAAAAGTGTCAATATGTGCGAATACTCCACGAAAATCACACATGCAATCAAAGTCCTTAAAGGTTGCTGATTAAATGACATCTAATTCCCACTTCTGGAAGCTTATGCGTAATAAACTTGCTAGCATTTAACTCCTTTCCTTTCAGTGGTAGGAGAAAGGACACAATATGCCTTTCCTGGTGCATAGCTATTGTCAGGGCTGGTGTGACTGTTCCTTTCTCAGACAGGAACCTGGTAAAGGATAGGCAGTGGGGGGCTAAAGGCCACCCTCTTTCCTCTGTGCTGTTGCCAGAGTAACTTACATTGTGCTCAGCCATCATTTAGAACAGGCTTGTCTTAATCTTGCCTTTTCCTTGCTTAAAAAGAAAAAGTATGTTGCTTTGAGATGAACTCTTCAGCATAGAATTAAAACTCATCACAGCATCAGTAAGCACTAGTTCCCTTCTATACTTAAATATTTTCATTGACATAAAATTAGAAGTAAAAAACAGAAGTGTTTATCATGACTAAGACTCAAGACTTCTGACTGAGTGCAAAAGTATTGCTGCAGCAGCCTGCAAAGACTGTAAAACAAAATCCTGTAGCTGATTTCAGGTTTGAGATTAGACCACCATCAGTTTAAGGAAGAAAATATCTTAAGGGATATTGTCAAATCATGTTCAGCTGTAGCACACCTATCACACTAAAAAGTAGATATTTCCTCAAAAAACTCATTAAGTATTANTCAAAAAACTCATTAAGTATTAAAAAAATAAAAAAAAAAAAAAAAGAAAAGGGACATTTGAAACAAAAATACACATTTTCCACTGATATTTCAAATGAACATTTCATTTCTTGTATAATCACTGTGGAGTCTTGCATAAGACACAAATTCCTTTCACTGTGACTCTTTGGGTAGAGAGAAGGAGATCCCAATGCTACACGTAGATCAATAGGAGGACTGACAACACTGCACAGTTAGGCTCCAAGTACCTCTTTTTAATCGCCATGTCCCAATTACACAGTCACTGTCAGAATGCCAGTGACATCAGAAATTAGCATTAATTTAAAGTGAAAATGCTACAGTGAAAAAGCAGCTGCTGAGATAAACTTTGACATCTTAACAGAATAAAAATAAGTGAACTATTATTTCACTTCCTTGAGGTATAAACAGAGGAATATACACAGCAATAAGCCTTTGCAGAACAGGAATTAATGTCACCTATGAGGGAATAAATTCATAGGTGGCTTGTAGAGTCACCATTATCATTCCAAGGTCTTCATCTGAACCATAGATTTAATTCCATATTCCATCCATTGCTATTTTGTATTCTCCACCTATTCTACCATGTACACATGAACACATACTCACACAAATGCACTCATCCACATTTAAATAATGTTACACTGAAAAAAGGAAAAGCAGGAAAATATGTGGTACAAACTTCAGAAAACAAAAAGGTAAAAAGAAAAGGAAAAGAAAGGCAGTATTTTAACCTTTATAAATGCCACTGTAACTCTCTCCTGGTCTTTGCACAGAATAGATCACAGGAGCAAAGAAAGCATTCCCAGTCATATTTTTGAATGATTTGCTTTCTGCAAGTTTCATTCAGACCATCATGAGTATATTTAAAGAGTATTGTGCCAGTTTTTTGCAGTTCTTCAAGTCATATTTCTCTCTAATATAATTTCAAATTAGGCCTAAGAATTAACACAATAATTTGAACATTTTGCCTTTTCTGCAGAGCTCAGCGTGCATTTCTTTCCTTTAACAAGAAATCACTATTACTATTTGATAGATACACATTTGGAGGGTGGACATAGCCTGATATCATGCAAAACTGCAGCTGAACAAGGAAATTGTGTGGAATGGGAGTTCACTGACCACTGCCAACGAGGTAGAGCTCAGTATGACCTTCCAGAAGCGGCTCCTAGATAAGCTGACTCCTTCACAATTTTAAGGATGTTTCAGTTATGCCTACACCTTCTGATGTTTGCCACCATGGCAAATTGTGGCAACACAGCAAGAGCAATGCATAGTTCAATTTAAAAAAGAACAGTAGGGTTTTCATGGGACTGCAGAGGCTTTTTGACACCCCCCACCTGAAGGCTGAGCTGAAAATCTTCTTGAGCAGCTGCTGATTTAATGGGACACGATGGGCGCCTTAGTGTGCAGGCAGCTGTGTCACGTGTGGTGCATCTGATACAGCTGCAGGAACAGGGGGACTCTCCTTCTATCCAGTCACTCCCTGTGGGATACACTGGAGCTGTGTCTATGCTGGGAAGTGCCCACAGCCTGACCTACAGAAGCAGACTCACAAATTGCAGGCACAGACAAAAACCATGCAGCAACTCGCGGGTGGGATATGATCCTTGTCTGCCCAGAGAACACTCCAAGTGTCTGCCATTTATGATAGTTCCAATGCTGGATGAGTCCCACCGCTGTCACTGAGGTGAAAATACCGAAGCAGGCAAGGCAGCCTAGCCAGGTTCACAGAAACAACCTGCTACAGACTACAAGGTCCATGAAAGCATTTTCAGGAGATAAAGAACAATTTCAAACCGATCCATGAAGATGTATTTGCTTTTGTGGAGAGCAAAGTGAAATCATTAGGATCAAGCATGCAAAGACAATTATTTTTAACATTTCCAGTTAGAAATATTTTTTTTTAAATCAATGAAAAATAACAGTATCTTTAAATTTTGATATCACTTAGGTATATTTTGATAAAACAGACTGTGGAAATAAAATTCTGGGGTTTGCCTGTCTCATCACCAGCTCCAAGTGCCCATAAGGCAGAAAAGGACTCCCGATTTTAATTTTTTTTTCTCAACAGAGAAGTAAAGGTTTAACAAGGACGATTAAAGATACATCAAGGCCTTGTTTCAGAGTCTTGATAATGAATGTTCCATTAGTCTCATCACAGGCAAGAGTTAAATTCAAAATATCAAAGATTCAATGACTTTACTTTTAGGCGCTGGAATTAAAAAAAAAAAAAAAAATCACAAGATTCACCTGACAGTCTTAAGATAGAGAACACTGCCATTATTAATGACTAGTGGATAAAATACTTCCCTCATCAGGAGATCACACATCCTGAGCAACTGCTGCAGCATTATTGCACAGGAGTTAAGTACCTGCTGCATCGTGGATGCAGGGCTGACATAATTAGAGAGGCAGTATGACACAGGCCAGACAGTCTGATAAATGGCATCACGCCTCTGTTGTTGCTACAAACGTCCTGGAGAAATCTTTCAGTGCTTCGTGTTTCCCATTATTAGAGTAGGGAGAGCGATTGGCTGTCTTCTGACTCTCTGCCCATTTTCCCAGTATGGAAAATCAGAGACTAGACTTCCTGGTCTCTAGTTCCCAATATCCCCTTGGTGAAATCTGCACTACATTTTCTCATCTTCCATTTGTCCAGCAAGGAGAAAAATTTAAAGGCTTTTTAACACAGCAAAGCAGTTTGACACTTTCATATTTGATGTCCTTTAGAACTCATGAGCAAATACCATAATCCCAATAATTTGTGTTTTATCCATTTTTTTTCTAGAACCTTTTCACTAGCATGTTCATTTGAAATAATTCCTCCTCCTCATTCACCCACAAAGAGCAACTGATATAGAAACCTTCCAAACTCCCATGATACTGAACACCAAGCCAAAGAACCCACCTAACTTTTCTCCCACGGCCTTGCCTTCTTCGAGCTTTCCACGACATCCTGACCAGGGTTTCTGGTTCCCCCTAAGGTGCTTAAAGGGCCCTCTCATCACGAACCCATGAAGGATTTTTCCTAGATTCCCTAAATTAGGCCACACAGTGTTTTCTGAGCCATCAACCTTTGAATTAAGGATGCAACAGAATTGCTGGATACAAGGAAAAAGAGAAAGAAGAGTATTTTAAAGCGGAACGAACTATTTTCCATAAGAATTAAATCCATGAGAATTAAATACACTACCCAAACTTTCAGTCAGCATCCCCATGCATTCAGTACTCAGAGAACTTTCTAGACTGTGCAATAAAATAAAATACTTGTCTACAGAGTCAAATCCTGAGGTCCTAGTTAAAAACAAAACCAAACAAAAGCACACTCGATTTCAATGGCATTTGTTTCTACCTAAACATGGTCAACGCAACCTCTCCCCCAAAAATCCTAAATGCAGGCAAGAAACACAACAAACCAGAGCCTGACTTAGGACTTCAGGATTGGGTCCCATACTGTTCTCTATTTGAAGTTTGGCATTCTAAAATAATTGTATCAGGACTGCGACCTTTTGTGCCAAGTTTCAGCCTGAAGCTGAGTTATTAACTGTAAGGTGTGGAAAAGTGAGGTATTTATAATGGCTCTGGTGGTATAACCTTCATTAGAACAGTGTGGATGGAGCTGCTATCAGAAAGACTTCTAAGTTGGTGGGTGAAATTATAATTTCTGTCATGTAGCACCTTGAGGCAAATTTTAAAACAATTATTTGTGAATGCTACAAAGACATTATCCTACAGCTTTCTCATCAATAATACAGCCCCTCAAACTGATTCAGAAGAGGGAAAAACGCCATGATTCCAATTAAAGACAATAAACTGCACAGGCTTTATTATATCTCAGGTATCCCATGAGCCTATACTCTAGAAATGCCTTTTTTCACTCTCTCATGTATTGATGATATGTATTAAAATGTCCTCTTGTCCACACAAGCTGGGGAGGTTTTTTTCCCAAGCTTTTTCTTTTATGGAGGATAAATAAGCAAAATTCATATTCAGCCCAGCACCTGCCAAAGCTGTCAGCTGTAGTGTTTGTCATATTTCAATCAAAGCTGAAGCCAGCCAGTCATTTTTATACTGCACAATCCCTACATACTCGAGGACCAGAATTAATGAATTAGCTATTGATTAAATTCCACTCTAGCAAATCCACCATGGCAAATAAATGAACTACCCGGGGCACATGTAGGCCACGGCCAGACATGTCTGGGCAATCGATCAGTAGTTAGTATTCTTTTGGGATATAAGAACAGCTGATGATAATATGACATGTAGGAAAAGGCAGTGCAGAAACAGAGGCTGTTTCTGGCTGAGCAGATTATAAAGTAGGAAGGCATTTTTGATCCTTTTGCATTCATGTGTTATGACATATTTAGTCTATATATAATAGCAGAAACATGCATAAGTGTTTGCAGTACAGACAAGTACAGACAATACAGACAAAGGCATACATAAGTTAAAGCCAAGGGCAAAAGACGAGACCCTGCATTGAGTTCTTACCATCAAACAAGCTTTGACTATATCTATATGTGTGACAGAAAAATAGCAAGCTTAATTTCACCCTTATACAGAGACAAATGCTCAATTCAAGCAAAATGTACAAATAGCAAACAGGAAGCCAAAGTCCTTAAGAGACTGGAGAAGCAACTCCATGCTGCTGGCCGTTTCGGAAGGCTCAGACGGTAGATACTAGTTATTTTCAAAAGATTTTTTTTCTTTTGATGAGAGAAACTCTGCTAATGAGCATACTCCACCAGGAGTGGAAAATCACAGGAAAGATAACAGACAAAGGAGGTTAACTGCTTTATTTTTGGTGTGATACTGAAAAATGTGTTCACAAGTTTCGTTTTACTTTGTCTTTGGAAGATATTAACTCCCAAAGAATCCCTGTGTAAGTTACTATTTGGCTGCTTCTAAGGACTGCAGATTTGATGGTCTCTTTACAATTAAGAAGTTTGCCCGTGCCTGTGGACGAGGTGGATAGGCAGATTGCAAACAGTGGTTCAAGGAGACATAGATATGCACACCTTTTCAGATAGCTTACTAATTCTAACTGCAGTGATAGGTGACTTTTTTTTTTTACCCAGAATTATTCTAAGTTTCCATTATCAGCATCGCATTGCTCCCTGAACATTAATCTTCCTCTTCTTAACTGACAGCAGAATGTGATAATTTTCATTCCACTACACTTCTTCTCTTAACTATTTCTACTTATGCCTTATTTATTACCACAGCACAGCGATACCCAAATGGGTATGTACAATCAGCCAAGGGTGAGACTTCTTGGATTGATCTTTCAGCAAAAAAACTCCGAGACCAAAGATAACAACCACTTAAAATGTTTTCAAAGTGTATACTGAATTCTTTTATGCACCTTATTCAATTTTGAGAAGACAACATTACATTCTGGTCCCTGTTCTGGCTACAAATCTCCCTGATACATGAAAGCCACCTATAGCACAGTACCTTGAGCCAATTACGTGAATAATGGGTGCTGACAGCTGCTTTGGCTCATCTTCCACAGTGGTGATCTGGGTCCCGTTGCTCTTCACGCAGGCATACACCGTGCAGGCTTCAATCTGATGGAGAGGAACATGAGGTTCACATACTCAACTGCAGAAGTTTTTCAACTCCACTACTTGTTTAGACTTTCTTTTCACCCTAGATGTAATTCTTTTCTATTTAACAGATTCCATACAGCCAGGAAAATACTACAGCTCTGAGATAAGTATATCTGCCAAAGATATATTGCACTGTATCACATTTTCCCACACCATTTTCAAAAGAAGGGTACATGCAGCCCTCTGGCATTAATTGCTGTTTTCTACTAAATTATCACCAAAAGAGTTGCAGTGAATTTGTTTTTCTGCATGTATATGTAAACCCTGGTACACAATACTGAAAAAAACGTGCTTTCATTTGAGGCCTTGAGAAGGGTTTCTATTCCTACCATATATTCTGACATAAAAATAAAAATAATTTTTCCTTAGTGTCTTCTACTCCTTCACATGTATTCTGTAATTAAAAGTGAGCAACGCAAATAGAAATCATACAATTTTTTATGAAAAAATGCCACAGAAATTCTTATTCCTTCAGTTCTTGGAATTAAACTGAGAAGAGGCAAAGTAAAATAGGTAGTGAAGGATCATAACATTGTTTCTGTATTGTCAACAGGAAAGTTACTCAAAATAACAAAAAGCATGAAAATGAAAAATAATGCAGTAACATTACCAGTGAGATGCACATGCATCCAAGAGAATATTGTTTCCAGGAAAAGAAGAAAAAGAATCAAAAACAAAACCAAAAAAAATAAAGGCATCTTATTTCAGTTTTACCTATCACATCGATGCAAGTATAAACACTAGCAAAGCAAAAGAGAAGAATAATTAACATCTCAAGCAACAGAAGGTGGCCATGGTAAATTAATATAGAGGGTCTATAAGTGAGGAAGTACACTGAATTTGCATTGTTATTGAGAAAAGACAAATGTGTTTCCAAGTGGCATTCAGAAAGTCATATGTGTATTCATGGATGGAGGTTTGCTGCTTCAGAGGGGCTGGAACATGGAAATCTGTTACAGTGTGCCTGTCTGTGATGTTTATTTATGCCATGGAGTAACTGGCTGCAGATTTTCAGAATGAAGTATGCATGGTACTACTAAGTTTGTCTCATATATAATAATGTAAACCAAACCTTCATGAAATAGACAGGAATAGTTACAATTAAGTGTCAAAATCCATTTCTTGAATATATTAATACAAAGTCAGGATAGAATTTTTTTAATTTTTATTATTATATTTCTGCCCACAGTATTTTGCCTTTCACTAGATATGTGAATAGAGAGGCAAAGAGAGAGAAAGGGAAAAGCAAAGAAAAAATATTGCATGTATAAAGACCATAAAAAGTACTAAGATGATTTCAGAGATCAGCTCTGCTTCCTCCTCAAAAGGATAAAGAAAAAATTGATAATGGGATGTCAAGTGCAACATCATTATTTCATTGTACAGATATATCATGCATGCCTGATGTTTCTTAAACCATTATAATTTTCTTTTAATGAGTAGGAGTAGAATCTTTGCCTCTTTGTAATATATGTTGGGGCCTCGCTAATGCTGAAGCACAGAGCATCTAGGGGAAAGTAAATAGAGTTTTGACACTTTGAAAAAAGAGATAATGGAAATTTGTGTTATGAAAAGTGTACACAAACCAAAATATGCTGAAAATAAATGTATGCCTTGTATGGATATGCACACAAGCATCAGTGCAAACATATGTCCATGTGTGTAAAGAAATTCATGAAACAATATTCTGCTTGGAAAACCAAGTAGAAGTAAATGAGCAACATTAAAGTACGTTACACAACCCAGAAAAGACATTCTAACCTGTATATCATACACGGTGAAGGGAGACAAATCTGCCAAAAGAAAGGATCCTGGCTCGCTCATTCCAGTCTTGTACTGCTGGTTATTTACATAGACAGAGTACCCTGTGACAACACCATTCGGGTTTGAAGGCGATGTCCAGATGACACGTACAGCTGTACTGTTGATGATGACAACCTCTGGAGGGAACATGCCCTCAGGCTCTAGAAATAAAGGAAGAAACTGAATAAACTCCAGCTGTCTCTGCAAAAGCACTTGTTTAACCAAATGCAGATTAGTATTTAGGTTTAGCAAAGGGTTCACTGCTTATCTGCTTTCCTCTGATGAAGTTATCACAGTCTGTAGTCTTCTGTAAATTGGCTTATTATACTCTCAGTTAGAAATCATGAGAGCTGATGGTAAAATGCTTTATACCAGCAGCATAGTGTCAATCATCAGTAGTATGTGGCCAGTGAGATATGATGATAAATTATTCACCCATCTGCACTGCCAACACGCAAATATTATTGTTATGTCGCCCCAATCCTAATTCTTCAAAAAAAGAAAAAAAAGGAATAGAGCATTTTGCTTTTAAAGCAAAACCTGAGACCAAAATACTTTATGTCTGATGGAACGTGACATTATCAGCCTTATAGATGAAGCAATATGCAATATTGCCATTATGTAAATGGTTTCAAATGTTGATTACTATAGGTAATGATGAAGTCTAACATTTATTTTAAAAAAGAATAAAGAAAAAAACCAACACCTTCCTTAGCGTTAAATTACATAATTATCTAAGCATGTCAGAAATAACCATGCAAAGACCTATTTTTATCATAGGAACCCATCTTTACCAGTTGAAAAATTGCCCTTACCATCAATTCTATTTTATAAACAAAAGGTGCTGACCTTTGGCATGAGAAAGGAAATGGAATCCTCCCTTAAAGTGCTTTGCTAATGACCTGGAACACTTGCTTCTGAGGTAATGATATTATAATGTTTATAATGAGACTTTATAAAGCAAAAAGATTAGAAAGACCATTCTAAACACATTTCAGATGCACAATTTTTTTTTATTATTATTTTATCCTCCACCTCCACCCCCAGCTCTGCACTTGCCCACTGGCATAGAAATGACTCATAAAGAATTTTCTTGGAAGCTGAACTTACACCCAGAGTTTCTAGTGAGTCAGGAAAGGCCCTGTGTACAACTGTCATGTCAAAAGCACGTCGCTTCACAGAGCAAATCATTTAAAAAACGCATTAATTGTTTCTAAATTTCACCATTTATTGATATGAACTCAGTTCCAAACTTAGTGCACACAGACAGGAATACGCAGGAGAAGATGAGAACAAACTGGGTTAATATCTGCTATTATTGCTTTTGCTTCTGTCTCAGTGGGACCGTTTATTGATCTACCACATGATGACAACCAGCACTTAAGCATTTTAACGTTTTAGACCTTTTTCCTTTTATACCGGAAATTTTATAATGGAAGGATGACTGATTTCAACCCTAACAAAAATCAATCAATTTCATTCTCAGATTTTAAGTCAAGTTGCATTCACTGCTAACCAACCTCCATCTGAGGTAGTCACATGCACAACTTCACTGTTGATGCTGTGGACTCCATTAAAAACTTGAGAAAATATCTGATACTCTGTGTTGGGCTGCAAATCATCTATGACTATAGAGTTTACATCAGCCGGGATCCTCAGAGATCTTCTCTCATCAGTAGAATTCAAGAAGAGGGTGTAGTAAACTACATCTCCTTGCAAATCCTGCAGTGCTAGGAAAAGAAAGGAAAAACACTGGGACATCAACTGGGAAATTTTCAGTCAGCAAGCTTCTTAACACCAACATTTATTGTGAAGAGTAAAACAAATTTTATGCAGACCCTCTTATGTTAAAAGAGAGAAAAGGTTCCATCAAATGCCTCCAATTTCACCCTTATAAGGAGTGATGATCTCCCTAACTTGTCAAAATCATTAATGGTTCATCATCCTATCCAACACCGGAGAAAGCTTTCTTTCTCTAGACATCCCCATGAAGACAATGGAACAAACAAATTAATAGGTAAAACCCACTGCAAGGAGTGGTGTGTAGGCCTTTTTGCTCCTTCCCTTCAAACAACACTTGCCACAGCCCACTCCACTCCTGTTTTATTTCTTTAGCCATGAAAAAAGGGCCTGTGCCTATGCCATAAATTCCAGTGACACTCACCTTTACCCAGACAGCCTTTTGGCCATAGTACAGTGAGAAGCTATGTGTTATCATTTTAGGATACATCATCTACATGTAAAGGTGAAATACACTCAGAAGCATTATACATACAGGGGAAAAAAACCTGACTTCTCCCACACTTCTTCCTAAAATGTGTTTTAGCCAGCACTAACTTCCCCAGAGAAAGAAAGAAAAAACAGTACAATTTTTTGTCTATGCAGGGAAGGACATTCACTGGTCTGAGCTGATGGATAAGCACAGATTCCAGGCAAGTCTTCTACAGTTTACTGACTCAGATGTCATCTGTTATTTTATCTGTCCTTTGTCAAACAGTTTAAGTTCAGGTCTGACTAAATGCAACTGCTTTTCCACTAGGCATTGAGATGAAAATAATTATGACAAAAACTTTAAGCACTAACACATACATCTTGAAATGACACACTATAATACTAAATAGGACCCAGCTCACTGGGAAAGAGCATTGATAAAAGCCAAAAGCATATTTCCAGACTTAATAATACATGGGCTTGTCATCAAAACTTTTAATCAAGAATGATATGCTACTTTTAAGTGGTACCGATACAAGGCCTGAATCCTTAGAAGTCAGAAACCTTCAGTAGGGAAAGATAGCAAGGCAACTTATATTGAGGGCTCCCAAGTTCCCAAAGAAAACATAAAAATAATTTGAAAACTAATATTATGAAAAAGAATGAAACACTGATACACAAAATAGTTAATACACTTATTTGCAACACAGGAAGTAATAAAATATGATAAGGTTTTCAAATAATGAATGGCCTTGTCTTGGTGTTTAATTTCTACATTCACAAACATATATGGAGGAAATTTCTAAGAGATGAATGAAAATAAAACCAGATTGCATTACCTACATCTAGAAGGTCAGGGGTTTAGATTACTAAGGTAATGAAACTTCAGTGAGCTGCTTCAGATCTATTACATTTGTCAGTTTTTATAAGCATGCTTACTTCAGGCATGCAATTACAAAATAAAGAGACTACATTTGTTGCAATTCAGCACCCAGTCCTTACAGTATCATTTGCATTTAAGTCATGAAGAAATTCCCCACAGCTGTATTAACAAACCAACTAGAGAAATTGGCTAAATTCATTTTAAGGAGCAGAGCAAAAAGAAAGAGAAAGGGAATCCTCTCACGTGAAGGAACGTAGATGTAAATTTTTATACAAAGGGATGAAATAGGCCACAAAGACAACAGGATTTTGTGTAGCACTGCTTTTACACATGTATACATGCTTTTATGTCTGAGTTTGTATTAACTATTTCATTTTCACTATTCTCATTCTGCAGAAAGAGCACATAATAAATACGAACATGACTGAGAACAAAATGTGCACATTTTTTTTCCTATTTCTTTCCTCTCCTTTCAAGGACATTTAGGTATATTATAAATCAAGGCAAGGACTGTGTTTCCTCTGAGAGCGAGGCAGGCCATGGTAAGTGATGGCAGGTTAACATCTAGTTACTGGAATAAATACTAAGCACACTTACTTGGTCTTGACCATTCCACTTCCACAGCAGTGTGATTAACAGCACGTGCAACGAGGACACCTCCTTTCTGTGGTAATCCTGCCAATGTAGTAGCTATCACTTCTTCACTTGATGTATATCCTACCTCGTTGTGCACTATGAGCTTGTACTCGTATGTTGTGTACCTGAGACATTTTAAAAATAATTAAATGGAATGAAAAACGCAGACATAAAAAATACTTGCTGTAAACCTTCTGCCAGTGCCAAAGTTTTGTTGTTTCTTCTCCCCCTGCAAAAAAAATTCATCTGTATGGTATGCACCAATGAAGACTTCATAAGAGGCATCTATTTTGTGGAAATAATTCAGCATGATTAACATGGTAACAAAAATAAAACACATTATTTCACTTCTTCATAGTTGTAGCTTGTGAGGTGTTGAGAGATTATAGCTCAATTCAATATGTAATTACAGCAGTGGCAACCTGCCAAAATTTGGATCAGAATTTAATCAAATGAGACTTTTTTCCTCTTTTGGGAAACCCATTGATTTTAACTTCCAGAGTCTCATTTGTAAAAGGGATTCACCACACAGTCAGGACTCTTCTCCTACAAAAACATCCCTAAAAACGCACCTAGGAGTTCAAACTCATTTAATAAAGTAATTTTCCTCAGAACTTTGCATATTCCAATTACACAGATTTATTAAATACTACATTTGTATTTAGTAAACCAAGTAACTGTCACGTCATCATTTCTTCCCTATATCAAAAGGCATACTAATGTACTTTAAGTGGGATTTCATAATCTCAAATTTAATTTCCTCATAAAAAGCCTCATACAAAACTGCACAAAGACAGAAACTCAGGATCATCTTGTTCAAATTTTCACTGAAGCTGTGACACATTGGGATAAACGTCTACAGACACAATAAGAGAGCGTAGAGTAAATGCCTAATATTTAGAGATTTTAGTACAAAAAAGTACTCACTCACAGTGTATATTTACTTTAATTTTTTAGAATTTATTTTATTTTAGACACTTTACTACAACACCATGGTTTTCAAAAGAGCTAAGCTTTAGCAGTCCCACAGAGAAGAAAGCAAATTAATAGGAACTCACTAGCTCTAACTATAAGCATTGATGAACAGGGAAAATATACAAAACACATCTTATTTCTCTCTCTGCATCTTCTGTCACTTGCAAACACAGAATTTTATCTTGGACATTGTAGCCCACATAGAATAAAAAAAAAGAAAGGACTCTAGTCTTGCAATTTACTGATGAGAATTTGAGATTCATTTTTTCATCCGTATTTTCAACAATGAAAATGAGTTTGCCGTAGCCTATTAGAAATGAAGAAACCATCTTAAAAGATCTGTAATTCTGAAATATGCTTAAAGCATGACAAATTAAAATAAATGCTGATATATGAATTTTCTTTCAGGGAAAAACAAGGCTTGAGTCCCTCTGCAGCATCTTCTCCCCAGCCACAAATCTGTTTTGTTAGCTGCCAAAACATAGCTGCAGTTGCAGAACCCTTCCCAAGAGAGGTATTCAGGTATGTCCAAGGGTTAGGCACACTTTTTTGGCCATAGATCATTCAACCCAAAATGTCATGGTGCCCAGTGACTGGTCACTGAGGCTTTGTCTGAATATGCTGCCCCCTCTGAATCACTGACATAACTGCTGCACACACCAGCACAACTGAAATATGCAAAGCTAAAACCAAAGGCAACTCTATGCAGACTTTCAAGCATGATTGAAAGAAAGAAATGGACACTTCAGCAGGATTGGTACAAGAACAGCTCCGTGAGCAGTTATTGCAACAGAGGGAAAGGAGCAGTGACTATCAGCAAGTAGGCAGGGGCAAGCCAGAGGCAGTATCCCTCAGCTTGGTTCAGGCCAGGGCAGAGGTCACGTTCTCCTGATTCCCACTGTGCTCAGGAGGGATGCTCACACAATTTTTACAGAAGTAGAAGGAAAATACAGATATTTGCAGGTCAGTGATTGACATGGAGTTCTGATAAAGCACGCCAGCACACAAGCACAGAGAACACGCACACCCTGAAACCATTCATGAGGGTTTTCCTGAGACTCTACCTACAAAAACCCAATGCAGAATCTATGCTGAATCTTCCATTACAATTTCTTCATTTGTGTGGTTTGTCTTAAGGAGCAATAGCCTTGACTTCAAGGTGTAGAAACTAAGGCTGACCAAGAGCAAATGTCTTGCTTTACCCCGCACAGCAGGGGGAACTGAGGAACATACTGAGGAACAGAGCACATACTCTACTTCCCCACTCTCAACACCCTGCATTTAATTGTGATGAAGCTAATATAATAAAATCAGGTAAAAAAAAAAAACATTGCTGAAAACAAGTTTCAGATGTTTCCCTCAAACATGCATTCTGCCTGTGCTATAACTTTGCCAACACACAAATCTAGAGCATCTGTACACATAAATCTAAATGGTTTGATTGCATGAGCATAGCGATGCTAGAATTTCACTAGATTTTTATTTCCATTTGTTTTTCAAAGCAAAAAAATGCATGAGTCAAGAATAACAGACTAATAATAAATCCCTGCATATTAGAATGATTAACACCAAAGATGATGACAAAAAATATTTCATTACATAATTAATATGTTCACTACATAAAGACACAAGAAATACTTTGAACTATTAAACATACACTATACAAAATGCCAGCATTTGTTTTTATAGTTTTTGTAATCTCACCTGCTAAGACCCTTATCTTCATAAAACCACTGAGTTCCTGAGTAAATATTGTGCCACAGATTTAAATCTTCAGGGGGATTTGATGCAAGTGGTTGCTGGATTTTACGTCTCAGGAGCTCATATCTAACACAAAAGACAAGCAGAACACCAGGATTATCTCAACTAATGTTATTACACAAAAAAAAAAAAAAACCCAACCCAACCAGGTTTTTTTTTAAAGGCACACATTATTTTGTTTTTACAGCTGTAAACTTCCTCAGATAAACATTCTTTTTAATGTTTTGTGATTTAAAACATTGAATTACTTTAAAAAAAGGAAACTACTTTGAAAATGGAAAATGAAGCATTTCCACTTGAAAAAAACCTAGTTTATTCAACGATTTATGGATTTTAAACTTCGTGGAAATGTTATCAAGACCAAGTCCTAATAGCACAGTAACAGTGTCTTATGCAGACTTGCATGATAATCACAGGTTACTCCAGAATATGAAATGATTACATCTCTTTCTTGCAAATGTACTGAAACAAAGAGCACTGCCATTACTACTTTGCTATTAGTAGTAGCTTAAGTGTGCTTTTGAAGTGTGTGCAAATAACCACAGTGTAAACTACAGGAGGAAACAGGCACAGAATGAGTTAACTGTTCCATCCATCTGTAGACTTTAGCAAGGCACCTTTGTATTCGGGTAGAAATTCATGATGTTAGCTCGAAAGACCAAACTATTTCATCCTGGTTTTAATTGGTATCTGAAGCAGTATTCCTGTCTCTGTTCCAAACAGCAGGTCAGCCAAAGCCCATCTTTCATCAGGTCAGCCATGAGACTGCCTGATTTGGAAAACATGCATTCCACCCAGGCTGCACCACAAACTCTCCATCATTTTTTACACAAAACCTTTATGGAATCCAACATAAATTAGATCACTTAGTGCCTACACAAACTAAAGGGGATAAATATTATAGTTTGCATTTCCTAATCGTTCTAGGGATTACAAAAGAAACTACACTCTAAAGGAAACAAAATTAGATATATTTATTCAAAATCTTTAGGATTATTACTGTTTATTACATTCCTCAGGACTGTTTAATTTATTCTTTCAATAATTGTTTCAGTTTGATTGTGGTGTTCTGTTAGAAAAGCACCACATGCTTGTACCCTTCTTGCCAGTTATAGACCCAGTCTGAAATTTCTTTCAATGGTGAGCTGCAGTTTTAATAAAACTATAGGTAAAACAGTGTTTCTACTGGTGCCCAGCAATTTAGCGTCATATGCATATATATTCACTTAAATACACAACTTGATTCTCTAAAGTGCTGAGCTGCTCTGTTTCATATTGTCCCTGCCCCCCATTCTGAAAGGTGCTTTCTGCTAAATTCCAGACAAAGTACGTGGATACTCAGGCAGATCTTAAACACTCTCATTTGAAGTGCATATTTGTGAAAATGTTTCCCTGTTTAATTATTCTGCAGAACACCTTAGTGTGCGTCACCACTCTGTTGCAATTATCACGCTGACCAGTGGCTTTGGGTGTAATCTGACACTTTTTAAAGTTAAGATCATCTCCAGTCTGATAGGGACATATTGGACAATACCATTCTGGATTTGAGACCCTGAATGAAGAGGTATTTAGCAGGTACTGCATACAGTGATTTAGTATTTCTTCAAAACCAGAAATCAACTGAGTTGCTCCTACAAGAGACCTGACACTTCCTGTGCTCCATGGCAGCTAGGGAGTACATGCACAACTTTCAACAACTTTTGCCCTTGAGCTCAGGGAATAATCCTCAACAGGTACAAGCAAGCTTGTGCCACTTGGTGATGCCAAACTGAATTACTGCAGAAGTTGGGATTGTAACTTCAGAAATTAAACAGCAAAAACGAATTAAACTCCAACTCTGTCAAAAAAATCAGATGACTCTATAACAAGAACAGCTCTCACATGAGTGGTTCATCAGTGTCAACCCAAAGACAGATCATTACAGCTTTATAGGAAACCATCCTGGCATATTCTGTCCAATATATTTCATAGATGAGACTTGAAAAACATCAAATCTTTTTGAACACTGAGTGGCGATCATGTGTAAATCACCCCCACTGGCAGCTGCTGCTACTACTCTGCTTGCTGCAGACTTCTTGTTCCATCATGCTGTACAGAGCAGCTGCTTCAGTGGTTGTTCTTGTTGAGGGCAGCATGGCACACCATGAAAGAAATGAAATCTGCAGATGTAGGTCGTGCTGAATTACTTCAATAATCTATGGCAAAATGGTCATGTTGTTAACCCCAGAATAACAGACACTGCTTTTCTGAAACTTCACATTTTACTGTAGAGCAATCATCATTTCATTCAGTTGTAGTGTGCCCTAATTAAGCCTGAAGAAAAAGTCAAGCTACTGTGCTGTAATAACATACGCAACTGAAATGGCATTACATGATAATTATTGAACCCATCAGTGCACCTAGAAGAGAGCGACTAACCAGAACATATGGAGTACAGAGCTATAATTCCATGCACAACGTTTCACAATACGTTAAAGCACTAGAATGAAAGATTTGACATTTTTTATTGTGTATATATAAAGATATATTTGTCTTTATAAACCGTAATGCACTCAAATCTGTATTTTTTAATGTGTATCTACACACAGATGCTCAGTAATCAACATTCAAGTCAAGATTCCCATCCCATCATTCCAGATGAATCTCAGAGGAGTTCCTTTCTTTGACTCCTGTGGTGAAATCCAGCCTGCTATATACAGCACTTCCTTGCATTTCCTATTTTGGCTATGCCCTCACAATTCTAGCATTTTAACTTCCATTTTTCTTATGCACTGTCTCATTAAAAAATTTATTCATCACTTAATTTTTGAAGATTATTTCATGTCATCATCCTTTCAAGTGGTCATTTTCTCTTCATGTGGAATATCCCAGAGTATTGAGAATATTGGAAGGGTTAATCACTCACATTTACAGAAATCTCTTCTTTTTGTCATCATTTTATTGGGGGAAGTTGCCTGAACTCATCACCAAAAAGTGGCTGATGCTGCAGCCCAAACCACTTGACTTTGCAAATATCCTGTGCTTGCTCCTTCTGGTTTTTCAGACAGCACTGATCTGAAAGACCCAGAGCCTTCCAGCACAGACAACACACTTGCTCTGAATAATCCTGGCTCTTCTCTGAGCCCTACACAGGAATTTCAAAAAGTCCCAAATAAGGAGATCACACGACAAAGTCTGCATCGTTCCGAATTTTCTGAGTCAGATTTAGGTAAGGAGAAGCCAACTGCTCTCAGTCTCAGCTTACCTCAGATGGGGACCATTGGGCCTCAGCGGTGGTTGCCAAGAGACGGCAATAAAGGATTCACTGATGGGAGTCACGGACAAGGGGCTGACACTCTGAGGAACTGTCGAGGGTGTGGTCACTCTTGTAGGCAAACTCTCCGTGCAGCCTCCTAGAAAGCCATCACCTCCAGTACAAGCAATCACCGTGACAGAGTAGTTCGTGTAGGGGACCAGATTGGTCACCAAATGACTCAGCCTCGACGAAGGGTTCCCAGTGATGACAATGCGTGGGTCGGGCATCCGAATCTCATAGTTAAGGATTTCTCCATTCGGTATCAGAGGAGGTTTCCAGGAGACCTGGAGGAGGAGGAAAAAAACCAATTAAAATAACAAATTTCTTACAGTCAGATTTCAGAAATACAGACACAACATGCTACAGATGGATACAAGCGGGATCTGAAGATGTTCTTTTCCATCAAAACAGACTTTTATTTTTAAAGAGAAATCCATTAGAAATCTAATCTTTAATTGTAGTGAGGTCCACAGTAACAGTTTTAACCATTGAAAAATCTATTATTTTGCTTTATCAGTAAAATGTGAATGCTCCACGTCATTCAAAAGTCCATGAGATGTTCAGATGCATTAGCAAAAGTACACTAATTAAAATAAGTAGCACTAATTGTCACTTATTTTCTTAGAGTTTATTACCTGGTATGCTCCACTATCAGTGGCAGAGTAAAAACAAATCTTATTTTGTGTTTGCACAGTTTTCAGAAAGATGTAACTTCATTATATCCTATAAGAAAACAGATTTTTCTGCACTCTTCATATGATGAAATATGCAGGTTTTCCCTTTTATTTTTAATTAACATATTACACTGGTAAATATCAGACAAAGAACAGGTAAAATTTTCCATTTTAGGAACCATAAAATTATACTGAGAAAACTTTATCGCAAAAAGACTGCAAATTACATGCAGAATTCATGGGGTTTATATATTTGTATATAGCTAGACATACACATGCACATATATACATATATATGTATACATAACTCTACATTTACTGTGGTTTTACTCTTACTAAACTGAGGTTAGGTGGGGTTAAAGTTTTTAGTTTGTTTGGGGTTTTTATAGCACATTTATATACATATGCATATATATGTATATTTATTCTTACCAGCTCCACTGAGGAATCACGCTCAAATAATTGCACCATAATGTGCACGGGTGTTCTAAATTATTTTTTAAGGCTTTTTGCCATGGTACCACAACAGAGGGGACTTCATACTGGCACAACAAGGACATGTAACTTTAACATGTAGTTAAATTCATAAAGGTAGTGTAAAAGTTCATAAAGGTAGTGTAAAGTCTCATAAAGGCAGTGTAAAAGCATCTATCAATACTCATTTCCCTAGGAATCCCAGTGCAGGAAGCATACCAGCTTTGCTTTGCTCTGGGACTGTTTTTCTTGCCATTTACCCACTCATCTATAGCAATTGCTGTCTCTTTTCCTCCCAGGCACGAGATAATTAAGGATTGAATCCAACATAGAAAAGAACACAGAAATGGAGAAAACCTCGATATGTCTAAAACCTAGGTATGCATACAACAAAATGAACAAAGACAATACTGAAGTGTTAAATAGTAATACTTTAGTTTCAGTTAATTTGAGCTTTTTCCTTAATTCTCTCTAGTCTACAAAATAAGTATCTTTAAAAATCTATGGGCACAATTACACATGGCTGTGGAAACAGAGAAGTTTGAATTACAAAACGATTTTTAAAAGACCCTTGGGATTACAGAATGTTATATCTTAGGCACAGAAGGACCTCTTAGGCCATCAGACTTGTAAGAAACCTGGCAGCAAAGTGCTGGAGAAAGCTGAAGGATTTTGATAACAGATTCTGGAGTACTATTAAACAGAGAATTAGAAACAGGGTGATCTTGAGTAAAGACAGCAAAACCAACATTATTGGTGCCCACATAGGAAAGGCTTAGCTCTGGCTAATTATCAAATGCTGTATTCAGATTTCTGTTGCTTCTGGCCCCAAATCATGTTCAAACAAATAAAGAAAATACTACTGATAAAGCAATACAAAATTCCACATAAGGTAGGAATTGATTTTTCACCATTCTCACAGATATTGAGCAGAACTCTCATTTTGAAGTGTTTCATGTGATCTAGATATAAGTTAGGATACAGAAGAATGGATAATTAGCACAGACAACAGAAAAAGTTTTCAAGTACAAGTACGTGCTGGTTCTGGCTGGGAAGAGTTAACATCATAGTAAAATGTGGTTAGTGTGTTTCAGATTTGTGCTGAAAGCAGTGTTGGCAACACAGATGGTTTTGTTACTGCTGAGCAGTGCTTACAAAGGGTCAAGGCACTTCTGCCCCTCACCCCAGGAATGGGGCAAGAGGCAAGGGACACAAATCGAAACAGGAAGTAAATGCAAAGAAAAGTAAGGGTTACATAATCAGAAACGGGAACAGGGTGCCCACACAGGCTGTAAAATTCTTGGACATGCAAGGATTGAGTACCTATCCTGAAATTCTGTCTCAGTGAAGATAACCTATCTGACGTCTTTTTATCTGAATATTAATAAAGCAAATCTGTCATCATTGGTGTAAAATGACTTCTTATTGCTTAATGCAAGGTGGCTTCTAATGAAAGAACTATATGCCAAATAATTCGGAAAATTCCTAATACTACTCTCTCAGAGGATAAAAGTGCCTAAAAATTTTCACCTTGTACCAAAACTTATTTCCTGGAAGAGACAATGAGTTATTTTCTAATCACACTTCATTTTTGATGCCTAGCTTTTACATCTAAACCCACAAAATTACTCTAATTCAACTTGTGCAAGATTCACCATACCCTGTAACCCCTTCACATAAAGGAACAGATTAATACCATGGCAGGAGAACAGAGGCTGCTCCATAACCTCAGCCCCTGAGTTTTACACAGTGTGTGCACTAGCTGGTACACTTGAAAAAACTCCCAGGTGTTACCTCACAGCATTTGTTGTGCTCTAGCAGATATAGTATCTCATACTGCAACTAACATAGATGCTTTGTGGGGCTTACACTGGGAAATTTCTTTAAATTCTAATATTTTTTTCCTAAGAGAAATAAAACCCATTCTGAACAAAGAGTGTATTCAGTCAGCAGCACACGCAATGCAACTTATTTTTGTCTGGGCACGGATATCTCACACAAAGATATGAAGATCTGTTATTGCTTTGGTTAATACTTTTTTACACTAGGTAATGGGATGACCAAGGATACTTCCTAACCCTGCTGTGTCACTTGACCTGCTTAGCATTACCTGTGTCACCTGGGAATGACAGGACGTGCAATCCCTCACAGATGTCTCTTGTCAAGAGGCAAGGGACTGCCTGACCCAAAAACGGAGATGATGGAGCCAGCCTGGCTAACACCCACGTGGCGCTACTGGACCTCTTCTCCACTTGGACGTGCCAAGGTTTGAGGTAAGAGCTTGGCAATGCTTGAAAGCAGGAAAGCTCACTAGGCAGGCTGTGTTGGAAGCAGTAACAGTTTGTTCATTGATTTGAAGCTCAGCACTGAGACCATGAAAGAGGATGCCCATGAGGAAGAGAGAATAAGGTAACTACTGGAAGAGATTAACTGATTCAATGTAATGACTCTGGAAGCTTTCATTTAAAGATCAAAGGACCTTATTTTCTCCACCACAAAATTTAAAGAGACAGAAATTAGCCATTTTCCCCCCATTAAACAGTTATAACCTTGGAATTTTTTTCCTTTTTTGACAGCAGTTGGAACCCTGCAACTTAATTCTGAGCTATCTGAGGAGATGCATTGGCACATGTAAGCTATTTTACTGTTCAGGCCTGGCTTCAACAGTTTGCTTTTAAACCAGTGTGTTTGGCTTCATTTTAGTCTCATTTCTCCTAGATACTGCTTGTAACCTCTACAAACAGAATGTAATAAATACACTACTGAGAGCTTTTCACTGTTGGTCTCAAAGCATCTCAAAGCACATTGTAAGTCTCAAATTGCAAATATTATTATTCCAGTTTTAGAGATAGAAAGACTAAATCCCAGACTAAATCATATATCAGAAAGAAGCAAAACTCCAAACAAAGACCCGCGACCCTAATTCTGCATTCCAGCCACTGGACTATAGTCCTCTGACAACCTCCCAGCTCCCCCAAAATAGATGGGAGATGAATTTCTTTCTTAATTCTTATCTGTCTTAACAGAAATTATTGTGGATTCAGTGAAGAGCCAGGATCATACTGGAAATGTAGATTCCAAGAAAGGTCACTGATAGTTCTGCTCATACACCATGCACATGAGTTACACCCAGCTTCAGCAAGGACTACCGTGGAAGAACAGCATGATCAAGTTTGCAGTAACAGATTGCTACTAAAAAAACTCCTAGAACTTTGCTTGAGCAATGGGAAAACCAAAAGAACATTTATTTATGATCCTAAATATCTACACTAGAGTGTCTCAACTTTATCAGGCAGAGGGATGATGCTGATGAAACCCCACTGTATAACCCATACCAAATGAGCAAGCTGTGCAGGAAATCACAGTCCTAACATGTGGAAAACCTCTAGCGTGCAAGTTACGGTTGTTCCTTTGGGTGCTGGAATATCCTAAGTCACTCAAGCAGCACTTATGTGTCAAATGAACCAAGGTCTCACTGACCTTAGCAACATTACAAGGCAATCTTCACACAAGGATTGATTGCTCCTAAACAATTTCCCCGATGCACCAGGCATACAACTGGAAGGGTGGTGAACAAAGTCCAAGCCCTTTTTCCCTTTCCCAGCACGAAGCTGGGCTTACTGCATCTCCCTTTTGCGGACACAGCTCAGGAATCAGGGCTGTTTCCACTCTCGAAATTCTGTTCTGGGGTAACTGCAGACTGAAGTGCTTGGAGAATGAAATAGCAACAGGGAGTTTTAACCTGGAATAGAGGAAGGGTCCTCACAGTCTCCTTCTCTACCACACAGTGACCTGCAGAGGAGGAACACTGAAGGATCACCTCACTGTTAGTCACCAAGTTCAGTGACCTTGGAGTAATTAGCATTGCTTCCAACATTTTGCAATCAGAAGCAACTTCACAGGACAGCAAACATTAATGTGTGAGACAAAAAAATCCCCGTGCCTGTAACTAATTCTTTGGGAAATAGAAAATGGATAAAGAAAACACCACCTTTTTCATTGATGATACTCAGACTGTAACTACAGGGTATGTTGCTTTAAATGTGTCAGTGATATCTATTCCTCACAGCCTAAATCTTTCTCCTGTGTATTTTAATCCCAGCCTATTTACAGAACAACAGGCATTTAGCAGTCCACTATCCAGCTTCTGGGCTAACGAAGAACAGAAGACAACTATAAAAATAGAGCCTTGTTTATTTGTGTTTGCTCACTTGCATATCCAATTTAGTAGTGAAATTTGAGAAATAGCTACTAGAAAAGTTTATTGCTGTGGCAATAAATGATAATCTACTGCACTGAAAGAGTACAGATGGCAACTCTTGAAGATCCTGTGGACAGAAAAACTAATGACATTGTTCAATCTGTAGGGTGGAATAGCAGCATTCTCTGCTTCAATTTCTTCTATACAAAGGAAAGAATGGCAGGTGAACAGCAAAGTAGGAGACTGTTATCTCTGTCAGTAACAAAAAACATGAATGACAATCAAATTAAAAAGCCTGTAATCCTTCCTCAGTCAGAGAACTCATCAGGAAATACATCAGAAAAATAAATTATCCATGGAAAGTCAATGACATTATTGAATCAATATGCAAAACAAACAAACAAAAAAGAGAAATTAGAATGGCAGTTAGGTGCCATAGAATCACCATGGCCCTTCATTCCTTGCAGGCAACATATACAACATACGTTAAGACAGAAGTAATAATAATTTTTTATTTTTCTCGTTTTCCGTCTAATTGAATTGCAGGAAGTTTCTGTAAATGATGTTACCATGAAGGAATGGCACAGCACAAGAACCATATGTCAGTGAGATACTTATTCCATCCAGCCAGGAGGAAACCATTCTCTTATAAACTCTTTATAAAGACTAAAAAGGAAAAAAAATGTTTCATCTGGAGAGAAACATCAGGATTAGGCACAACTCATGCCAACTTCTATCTTGAGAAAAAAGTTACATGAAGGATGATAGGAGATGGCTGCAGCTTTTTATCTATCCGTGGTCCAGCTGGTGGCAGTGGTCAGTGAGGGGGAGCAATACAGGCAATGTGAGCCAGCGTGTATCTGGTTAAGCCAATGATTAAGACTACAGCTGCATTTTCCAGGCCAAAATCCTCAAGGAAGAACCCCAGCAGCAAAAGGGAATTCCTCCTATCAAAAGTTATAAGGCCAAAGTTGGAATATTTGCATACTACAGTTAATTTAGTTCAGTGTACCCAGCCACATAATGCCTTTCCTACACAAAGAACTCCATTAAATAATTATTCACTGTGTAAACCAGCCTCTTTCTCAAGCCACTCAACCTAGCTACATCCCTGAATGTCATATCAGTGTGAAGTGTGAGATTGAAGCAGCACAGCAATTGCAACCCTCACAAGAAAAGGAAACAATTTCTTTTCTACTTCTGTACATTAGGGTATAGCAAATCTTGTGTAACAGGAATAATGTTCATGGCATTGGCATATACTAAATAAACGGCTTTTGCAGTTGCTGAATACCTCCACTTCACTTTGGCATTTAATCAGCCACAAAAGCAGTTTATTGCACATTATACTCCGCTACCATGAACATTATCAATTCAGCAAATATTAAAAAATATCATGCAGGTGTCACAGAAATGGGTACTTTAAAAATTATCGACAGCCTTACACTTTCTGTTGCACAAAGGAAAGCAAGTTAAATGTTATGGAGAGATATTGGTCCATTCTGATTAAAATGAAATGTTAAAGGAGCACACACTCCTCAGAAGTTTTTATGCCAAGAGTGACCTGCCATGCTGATATTTTCCTCCTTGCAGAGTGAAAGCTTTGGTCTATGAAAATAAGCTGTATACTCAAGTGAGTACTACCCTGGAGCACTTTGAATTCTTCACATCCCCAAATCATTTTTATTGATTCAATGACTAAATAAAGGAATGGAAATATGTTTCTCTTTTTTGTAAATTCTCTCTGTTTTCAGCAGAAGTAAATATTTGCGCTCATGGTTTAGGCATTGGTTGCACTGACAGCTGAAAGCCTCTATTGATTTGCGACTGTGGCTTGGTAAAGGAGCTTCTTGCTAATCTTTCCCACAGCGCCCTTCCAATATCTTCTACTCTAACCTGGAAGGACAGCTCTCTCTAGGGTGAGAGGCAATCAAAATCTCCTTCCCAAAGAGCTGGTTTTTTTTCCACCCTGTGGTTAAGAGTTACCATCACAGACACCGAGATAAGACCACTGTACAGCACAAAGGACTCCACAAATTTGATTTGAACACTACATAGGTGATATATGCACTGTAGGTGTGCTGGGCTTGAGCTACTCAGGAGGGAAAGCATGCCTTTCTAGGACTCTTAGGGGCACCAATGGAAAGCAATTCCATGCCAAATCCATCCTATTTCCACACAGGAAAACATTTCAACCACTAAGTGGTAATCCTTGCAGAATACTGCAGTCATTCTGCCTGTGCAACTAGCAATTCCTGGACTGAAGGGACACGGTGGGTTTGCAGATCTCCACCCTAGTTTGAGAGAATTTGGTCAAAACCCCCAAACGTTTTGCAAACAGGTGCTCCCTTGTTCTTCTTGTACTCTCCCAGTCCACAGCATTCACACGAGACTGCCTCAGGGACACAGCAAAGCCCTGAGTGGTCCCAGAGCCCTACTACTCTGACATGAATTTGCCATAAAAATGCAGGGAAGGAAACAACACCACCACTAGCAAGCTAATCCATTTGACAGATCCGTAAGAAGACCGACAAGTAAGATGAAATCCCAGTTGCTTCCTCTGGTGCTCCCATCTGCAAACAAGCAGAAGGCGAGAAAACTGCTGGGTGCAGCAAGCCTTGTCTATTATCTCCTCGGTGATGAAGTGCAATGAACTCTTCTGCAACTACAGCTTTGCTTCTCTTTTTTTAAAGAGATAAGAAATAATTTATTATTAGAATAATAAATGCTAAAAAAATTAAATAATTGTCTTGCTGACCTGGACAAGTAAGAGAAATTTTAAGATTTTTAAGACGTCTTAGAATCTTAGAAATCAGAACTGAATATCTCAGCCATAGGATACTCTCTGCACAGGAATTGTACCAAGTGTTCTCGACTTTCTCTCAATTATGATAAATATCAAATGGAAGAACATTAAGTAAATTGAAATACTTGATAAATACAAGAATTTATGTCAATATCAGCAAAGAACCAATGTTCTGTACAGTGAGAGAGAGAATTTAGCAGAAGAAATACTCAGAAGTGAGGTATTTGGAGAGGCATACACCTAAGTCACTTCTCTCAGTTCAATGCTGCCACCTTAAACTATTTTGAACATTTTAACTTAAATATTTAAATTAATAAAAATTGACAGTAAAACTGAGTCATGTAAATAAAAGCATCCAGGCTTCAGCATTTTTGACAAAACTTAGTCTTAACAGATAAAAAAAATATTTGTCTCCAGGTGGAAAACACAAGTCCAAAAATACACGAGCAGCAGTGACACTAAATTTGACCACCATTCATAGAGGAGTTCATACAGTTTGGACATTAAAGGGCTTTAAAGAGTTTTGAATATTAATGACAGGCTGGGGAAGAAGGAGGAAAATAAGCACTTGAACTCTTCAGTAAGAAAGGAAAACAAATTTTAAAAGCAATGCTGTATTGAAATTTAATTATTACAGAGTGAAAACTGCATTTCCTGACTCCAGATTTCAGAAGAAATAAACGACCCAACTGACTTTCAGTATTGTAGATTACTTAATCTCAGAGCTGAGAAAAATACAATGAAACTACAACTGAACACACATGTCTGATCTCAGGAAAAGACATCCAGTTACAAATGACACAATCTCTGATAACTCACAGGCTTTTAAAACTAGGACTGAGTGTTGAATGCACTTGGCAAAAGGAAAATAGGGGTAAGATATAGAATTATTATGTTCTTACCACATTAACTGGAGCTTTAAAGGTTGCAGTGAGTCCTTGTGCTCAGAGCTGAAGCCAAAGCGTAAAAGCTCGCGCAGCGAAACGTGGACATGTGGGTAAGCACGCGATTGAACTAGAGCTACTATTTACTCAGCATTGCAGCTTCTGGCAAATCCATGAAAAATGCTTTACTATAAGTTGTGGGGAATATTAAGATATATCTACAGAAGCACAGAGGGCAGAGTCCTGGAAGTAGATTGCCCAAATCTTCAATAAGCAGTCTGGCAATTCATCATAATTACTAGTGGTCGATCGTTATTAATTCTTACAGTAACCATTGCACTCATATTGAACTGATTTGCAATTAACACAGAGGTAACATGTGATTCCTTCGACATTAAAACAAAATTTTATAAGCTCAGGATTTTTCTGTCTAATAGTGAAGAGCTTTTTTTTCATAGCTTAAAATTATGTGTGAACAAAGAAAAAAATCAGCATTGGTTTACTGCTGAAATTCATACCCTCAAACTATTCCGATTGCATTGGTAACACTACTCTGTTTACCTTTTGAAAATACAATGTATACCAAAAATAATAAATCTAACAGATGAACTTCAATCTTATGCAAATGTCCTTTGTTTTGTGCTCTGGTGAGCAAGCTACTGTACCAATACTTTTGGCATTAGTACAAGACTGAATCCATGGAAGCATGTGTGTATTTACACAAAAGAGGCTTCTAAGCTACAAAAATCCCTCTTGTTTGGTTACACTAATTTCCCTTGAATGAAGTTTGTATGCAAGCCAAAACAATGGTAGTTATCCTGTCCTCTAGAGTTCATTCCCAGCAGAACGATGTGAATAATTGAAAACTTCCTACGTAGTCCTGTAAGACTCCTCTTTCGTAAATCAGGAGAACAAAAATGCTATTTTTTCTTCATTAAACATTAAAAAAATCTGATAATTATACAGAAGACTTAATTATATAAAAAAACCCCTTTTTTATTT
>VWZW01000750.1:206461-241461 GCA_013397115.1 Edolisoma coerulescens | reverse complement strand
CCAGGTTTTGTCTTCTCTTGCTTCAGTTTCCGTTTTTCCTTCTTGAGCACATGTGAACACATTCACATCAACTACATGGATTAGTTTATATAACTAAATTATATGGACCTAAGTTACATAGATAAAGAATGAGACCTGTCTTCTCAGACAACAAATACCATCAGCAGAGAAAGCATGGGCTTCCAAAGGTGGCAAACTGCATCATTTACCCTCTTGTTCTGCATTGCCTCTCTTTATTGTCTACAGCAGGAAGATTTTAGAGAATCACTGAATCATAGAATATCTTGAGTTGGAATGGACCCGTCAGGATCATCAAAAGGCAACTCCTGGCTCTGGCACAGGACCATCACCAGGAGTCACACCATGTTCCTGAGAGTGGTGTCCAAACACTTCCTGAGCTCTGTCAGGGCTGTGACTGCTTCTCTGGGGAGCCTGTTCCTGTGTCTGACCACCCTTTGCAGGAAGAACTTTTTTCTAATACCCAACCTAAACCTGCCCTGACACAGCTTTAGGCCATTCCCTCGTGTTGTCACTGGTCACCAAAGAGATCAGTGTCTGCTCCTCCTCTTCCCCTTACGAGGAAGTTTAGACTGTGATGAGATCTCCCCCCTCTGATTAGGGCTTTTCATCCTGGAACCAAAGCATGCCAGAGGGGCATTTCAGGAACTTTTTTTTTTTTTTTAATTGCTTTTTTATCTCCAGCAACTTCAATATGTAATGATCTCCAGTGACTACTCTGTGCTTTTGACCTTACTTATTGTGAAGAAACACAGGGCTGGTCTAAACCTTCATTATGTATAAAAGAGATGGACTTGCAGTCACTTATGTAAGAAATAAAAAATTAAAAAATGGACTGCCTCCTAGGCAAGTCGCTAAATCTTCTCTTCCACCTAGTGCAAGTCAGACACACTGAAAAGGGCTTTAGTAAGAGCTGTCCACACTGGAGTTGTACACTGACCCACAGAACCGAAATGAGGCCACTGCAGAGAACATGCTGGTGACTGAGATGTCCTGCTGTATGCAACTCACTGGGCTGCAGACAGGTTCTGGGCTGTTCAAAAGCTAGTGAAGTAACAGGAAGCTTTTCTCTAAAGTAGAAATTTTGCTATCTTAAAACTTGTCCAAGTCATGGTGGATTTTCTCAAGCACTAGAAAAAGCACCTTTCTCATTTGGGAGATATCCCTCTGATCAAAAATTACACCGTGTGGATTGCTATAAGCCAATATAATTTTCCAGGTCCTAAATCTACACTGTAAGAACCCAGAAGCTGTCACTGGGGCAGCTTCAGGTAACTGTAACCAATGTCTTTGCAACTCCCAGAGAGCTCAAAGGCTTGCCATATCCAAAGGGAAAACCTAACCTGTATCTCTTTTATTATATCTAGAAGATTTCATTTTATTTCTGAATGCAGTGTATGAAATTCTGCTCTCAGTTGAATGGTACATACTGAACTCACAGTTCAGTGGTCATGACACTGATTTCAAGAGAGCTATCTTAAATTTACATTCAAGTTACTGAAAGCAAGCTCTAATCCAGAAACTTCATCAATTGTTTCTATCTGTAGATATTCTGGCAGTAAATAGTCTGATGCTATACTTGCCAAGATCACTGGAACAAACATCTTTTATTAATGCATGTTTAGCAGGTTTCAAAATATTCATAGTTACATATATTATTGTTATCTGGCATGGGCAGGTTAGACTTTAAAAAATGCATGGAATCAGTTACTAGCGTCACAATCACGTAAATGGAAGTATTTAAAAATTCTTTACTGCATTTTTTTCTTGCATTAAAAAATACCCCAAACCTACTAATCTGTATATTAAGACAATTAATTGTCAGATACAACAGATTTTTACGGCAGCATTTGCTAATTTTTCCTTAATAATTTCCAATATCCTCCTATTTTACTAGGTATTTATCATAAATAAAATATAATACGCAGATATACTGTAAAATCATCAGCCTGTATTACTGGAACTCTACTGATTTTAAAAGTGGATGTGCTGATTTACATGTATTCCTGTCATGTGTGTGCACATAGACACACACACATGCATATATCTTATGCCTACAGATACTTCACGCTTTGGTGAAACAAAAAAGACATATATTCACTGAATAAAATTCAATAAGAACATGTACACACACATCTATTTCAACAGATTAAGAGATATGGGAAATTTCCACCACTAAATCGTACTTTAAAAAGTCAAAGTCTGTTGGTTAGCAGGGCCAGGAATTAAGTGTACCTCTGCAACAAACTGTCAGTATAGGCAGTTTCACAAGAAACATGTTGAAACCTTGACAAAAATACTGCTTAGACCCAATGACAATCATTCAGTCTTAAGCAATTGAGCTGAATGTCCTTTCACAGATGGCAGCTCTCCACAATGACACCACACAGTCCTTTGTCACCACTGAAAGTTGGGTGGTTTTGTTTTTTTTTTAAATGACAAGGGTTGCTGGATACTGGGGATTTTGTAGCATGTGTTCTTCAGCCAAGAAGAACATATAATACAAATGGAGGAGGACATTTTAAGGAAAATCATTTTTCCCTTGGAGACATGGAGTTTATAAGTGAACTACGGAAGTTTGTTTCAAGCTAAGGAACGAGATGCCATATCACAGCCAAAGAGGGGAGTTGTTTCTCAATCTCAAAATATTTTGATTGCATAAACACTGGTAGAAGCATTATACTTTCATTTTCTTGTTCTTAAGTTTCCTTTGGCAACATCTACACTCCACACTGACTTAGGGCATATTTGCTGCGAGGTTTTGCAAAGGGTAGCATTTCATGCTAACGCACAAAGACCATCCAAGTTCTATGCAGCAGGTGACCTACATCTGTGTTCAAGAAGACTATATAGGGATGTATCTCCTGTGTAGGTTTTCCACCCTACCTCTAACTCCTCAAAAGAGAATTTTAAAATTGTACACCTACCCCCTTGCACAAAAATAATTTTTGTATTAGTAACAAGTGATGCCTTTTAAATGTACTTCTGTCCTCCTTCTATGTGAAAAGAAACACTGTGTGAACTATCAGACCAGACCTAAATAATTATTGCAATTTGAACAAAATAGTCATAGGAAACTGGTTACATTCTGACTAGGAATGCAGACAAGTTCAATAATATTGTATCCACTTCTGTTAGCAAACAATGTAATGAAATAACTGAATCTCAACAAGGATTTCTACAGGTAGATAACACAGCTCTGGTGTCTCAATATCAAGTTCAGAACTTACTTATAGGTAGTGTGTTCATAGAAGCATTAATGCCTTTGGAGCTTAAATGAATTTATCAGATAAATTTCTGTTGTGAATCACTTGCTCAGCTTCAAAGAAAAAATGTTTTACAATTGTGGGAAAAGACATTTTCTGCTCAAGGTTTTCTCAACATAGACAGTTGTCCATTTAGAGAAGAGACTAAAATGAAGTTGCATCACCAGCACTGAATATTTGCTAAACCAATATTAAATATCCTGCTACCTTGCATAAGAAAGCTAACAGCTATATTTCTTAAAAAAAAAAAAACAAAAAAACCTGGAAATTGTGTGTTTTCTATCTGTATTATGAACAACAAGCTCAAATTTTGTCATATGTTTCTGCTTACATACTGAATCAGGTGCAAACTCCTACCTTGTCAACTAACTGGTTGTACCTATACACTGACAGCTGTTTGCTAAATCAAGGGACTGTTGAACAAATTGTGGGGACCGAGTCTGCAGAACATAGAACTATTAACAATGAAAGTGATGGGATTGACAATGACAAACCCAATTTCAGACCAGTAGGTCACCACTTCGAATTAACAAAGATCACTGGGAATGAAAAGTTCTGTGGCAGCTTGAGTATTCTCAACACAGAGATAAGACAACTGTCATATACTATTAACTTCAACTTATTTTCTCTGGTATGACTGAAATCAGAATCAAGTCCCCGAATATAAAGGAACACCACTTATAAAGCTGTATTTACCAGTCTATCTTAAACTGACCATATATTGCTGGAGGGATATTATATACAGAAATAAGATATACTGCTTCACAAAATATACATGTAAATACTCATATTTTTTAATGAATATGTAAGACAACAGATACTTGATCCTTCAGGAGTTTTTACTTCAAGTTAATAGTAGGGAAGGAAATACATTACTGCTATATAACTGAGAAAGCTAGATAACTTAAAGAAATTATGTCCAATGGCAGCTGGACTGTTATCTATATTTTCTGCTAAAGGGAGTTAAGTAAGTTCTGACTGCTTACTGTCCTCTGCTGTAGTCATTGAAGTCCAGTTGCTATAAGCATTGCCATAACCATTGGAAGCAACCACTCTCATCTCATACTCAGTGTAGGGCTGCAGGTCTCCAACTCTGTGTTGCAAGGAAGCAGTAGGGCTGGGAAGCAAACTGCAAAGAAAAACAGCACGAGTTACTTCAGAACACATCCCAGCAAGTCAAGAAAGACTAAAACGTTACATCTTGTAACAAGACCAGCCACCCTAAAGGTGAGCCACGTTCAGGGTAAGGGGACTTTTCCTGCTCAGCAGTGTATGGTGGTCTTGCTACGCTCCACGTACTCTAAAATGTCACCAGCAGAACGCCTCCGCCGCATCTGGAGTCGGTAGCTGGGCGTGCCTGGGGCGTTGTTGCGAACTGGTGTAGACCAGACAACCTGAAGACTGGTCGGAGTGGCAGATGAAAGCCTTGGAGGCATCACGCCATCTGGAGCTGTTGAAAAACACGGATGAATTAGAGCAGAGAAAACCATGGAGAACATATGCCGTGTGGAAACAAAATGCTCCATATACTGGAAAAACTGTTCCTCAGGATCAACAGTAATGTTAACATGGTCCATTTAGTTTAACATTTTCACTACTGAACAATGCTGATTCTTAATTTTCTTCTTTCCAATATGTGAATATCATCTTGCTAAAAGCAAACCTCCAAACACCAAAAGTAATTCAGAAGCAACATATTTTCTACCACCTGTTCAAATATTATCTACTTCTCCCTGTGCCCAGCTCTGCCACCCTGAGAAGCTAAGGAAATGCTCACAGAAATGTTACTCAGCATGAGTAAAATTGATCAGACTTTTTATCATTCAGATACCTTCTCACCCTTATGTATCAATAATAATTTAAAAAGGAAACAGAAGAAATTTAAGTTAAGAACATCTTTAGGTAGAAATCAAAATAGATTTGCTGAAGTCTCAGTCTCTAGCTCACTGTTTTGTTAAGGAAATTAATTTTTATGAAGTCCAAGGAACTGCAGATCAAAATGTGTCAGTAATGATACCACCAATGACCTTTAACTGCTGCAAATTTCACTGCATGCAGTAAAAAGAACTATGCCAATTTACACCTGTGAGTTTATGGCTTTGTTTTTTCTTTAACAAGAAATCAATCTGTTGAAGAAACTTTCTGTATTTAAACACATCTGTAACTTTTATATATAACACATATCTGTAGCCATTGCTCTGTAGCTCTTTTCTTGAGTTAAAACACTGGAAAGTTACTGCCTTTGTCATTTAAACTCTTGTATAATAGTTTTGCTTTTCATGGTCCAGTAGTTAGCATTTGCTTTTTTTCCCTTTGGTCTTTCCAAGAGAAATTTTTCTTCATTGCTGTAATTTTCTTCTTCTCTCTATTGAAGAAAAACCAGTCTCACAGATCTCTAACTTAAAGGGTAGTTGTAAGCCTCAGGGCCTAAGCTGTAAGTTTTAAGATGAGCAAACAATAATTTAAAGTAAGCTTTATGATTTTCATTTACCACCTGTATATGAGGTGGTTACTAGGAGGGAAGAAACAGACTTTGTGATACACTGTGTGAGTCATTCTCTCCCTGAGACAGGTGAAAGGATGCATCGACTCTGAAAAGGAAAGACATCAGTCACATACAATAGTTTTTATTTATACCGATATATACATTAACAGATATGTGAATGAGCATCCTATATTTTTACTCTGATTATACATCTGGGGAACTTCAACATTTTTCATCTCCGGATCCAAACTGTATTACAGGAAAAGGCACAAGACATATCCTGCTCCAACCTAAGAGACTTGTTCCCTTCACATTAATTTCAAGGTCTGTCAGTTCTCATACAAAATTTTTACTAAAAGCTGGCTTCTGGGGTACTGGACTTATTATCAGGAACTTCTGACAGTTGGCCCCAAGCCCTACAGCCCTCCTGGCTTTTTTCAGGACAAGATGAAGTAGAACAGAATCTCCAGCTTCCCTCATTCCCTTCTGCTCCTCTTTGTCACTGTGAAAAAGAAAACATATAATATGGGAGCTTGAGCCAGCCTGACTGCATTTGGATGTTCCTTCCTGCTGCTATCTACATCTAGGCAATAAGGCTCCAATAAATCCCAAGTAAACCTGAAAATCTTCCTGTTTTCAAATCCAGTAAATCTCTGAGACTACCGTAATTCATGGTCTGCAAATCCCATGGCAACACCTTCAAGGCCAATCAAGAGCTTGTGAGCACCTCAATTCAGAGGCAAGAAGGTGTTTGGTTTAACTTAAACAGCCCCAATATCCCTCCAGCTGAGCCATCAAAAACAAGCATTTGTACACCAAATGTCTCTGCACATGAAGTTCTCTCTCACAGTAAAATGGAGAACATATTTATTTACCTTACATACCACTGCTCTGTTTAGCAGCAACATAAGCAGTGTTGGGTTTAAGTTGCACAATAAGGGGTTTTAAAACTTATGGATGTAAAATACAGTACTCACAGATAATCATGTATTATTTTGGCATCCTTTTTAAGGTGATTCCTGAAGTTGTTAACAGGCAAACTGAGACAGCATGACAAAGATGATGCAATTTAAGTAAAAATTTTTAGTTGAGGGTTTTTAAGTGTTTTTCTAAGCTGACACCGATGGAAAGAGTCAATATCCCTTCAAAGCAGGGTACTACCTCATTTTAAACTAAACTGTCTGAAGCCCAAAATGCACCAGTTTTTTAAGTTCACACAGAAATTCTACACAGCAAAAAATGCTACATCTAAAAATGAATCTAATTAGCCGACCTAGTAATTTCTCCAGGAAGTCAAAGTTCACGTTATTGAGGAGACAGTGTGAGGCAACTCACTGAGGAGGCAAAAGCGTTAAATTTATTTGCAGTTCTGTCAGGACACATCACTTCACCTTTGTCTTTCATTTACCAATCTGTTAAATGGAGATAATAATACTTATCCTTCTTTGTAAAGCTCTCTGAGATCTACAAAGTAAAAGCTCCGATTAAGCTGTATGTATGTATAGAGGTGGTTATTATAGCGATACAGGAATGTTCATCAAAAAACAAAGATGTAGCTGTCTAAATGTCAATAACAATTCCACAGTGCGGATGTTATTTTAATGGCGTAGGTAATCTCAGCTAAATGTTCAAATCTCTTCTACCAACAAAAGCATAGCATAGGGAAGAGCAGAAAATTTGGACAAATCTCTACTGTGAAAGTCAACTGGCCCATAGAACAAGCCAAGCCCACTACTTTCAAACCAGCATGTTACAATATACAGCAATTGTGTTTATCTGAAAGGCTTCCTGTAGCCCACAGAGAATTTCCTCAGCGATGTATGAGTGAGTGTTCTCCAAAGGAACGGGGCAGGGGAGTACAGTAAATAAATTGTCAAGTCTCTGCTGAGTCATAATGAGAAAGGTGCTCTATTAAACTAATCACGATTTGCTCATTAAAACTGCAGAGCACTTACCCCCCAAAATGGTAATTCTAATTTGCACGCAACACATCCTCTGACTATTTCAAGCATTCCTCATCACCAAGGTCTTCAGTGTAACATTTCCCCCAGCTTAACCCTTTTTATCCAATCCATATTCCCGAGAGACTCCTTACTACTCAAGTAATAACTGGCACCAAGCAATAATTCTACTGTGAATTTCTCAACAGAAGAGCCATGTATCTATCAGCTTGATATATCGTCTTTAAGATGCAGTGTTGCTCAAAAATCTCCCCTCGAGCTTTAATATGACCCTCAGGGGGCAAGCACTCCACTTGCAACCTACTGAATCAACATCTAGCCCAGTAAATCCTCACTTAGCAGGGCAGAAAGTCATGCTTTGTATATCAAGAGATTACAAAGGCAGAATAAAATATTTAATCAGATGTCAATTCTAATCAAATAATTAATAAACAGTTCCACAAAACAATAAAAACTGAAGACTGTTTCAAAATGACAATGATATATTGTATTCCAGACACTCAGGTACATGTAGATGGATCGAGAAAGATCTGATCCCACTTCAGCCAGTAACGTGCTAAGCAGCCTTTGGAAAGTGTTTCAACTTTTTGCCTCAATTTCTTCATCTTAAACAACATGTGCAAAAATACTCAGCTTTGTAAGTATTTGTTCATTTTAGGACAGCAAGCATTGTGTGAAATGACTGTGCTTAAATGCTTATTCCATGTCAAAAGCCTATTTTTTTCTGAGAGGTATTCATTATATTTATCATAAGGATTTATCTGAAATGTAAATTTTCTGAAAGTAGACAACTTTGAATAGGACTATAAAAAGGTGAACTACTATTAGGACAATAAATGATTATTTAGTTATAAAAACATCTGCACTATTAATCTTTCATAAGAAGAAAAGCCAGCAGGGCTCAATTACGTATCTTTAAAATTGGTGGAAACTCACACCAACTTTGAAGTGAAATGTCACCACTTTTAACAGTGATCAGATGTACTGACCCCAATGTATCCATAATATCTCCAGACAGGCAGCTAGAAGAGTTTGGAGCTATGAATGCGTAACTCTGCAATTTGCCACATCTGCATATATATAATGTTTAGCATTTGTATCTTATCAAAATATATTTCATACAAATGGATGCAAATGATAACTGCAGGTATTTAACTACAGGGGAGGAGGAAAATAGGCTCCCCACTGCTTGTACCAAAACAGCAAGGAAAAGTTTCAGTCAGACTGCCTTTAGATGAGTGTCTACTCTGCCTCTTTTCTGGGTTCAATTCACAAACCCCATTTCTTTATCTCATTGTAGTGCTTGTTTAGGTACTCCTGATTCGTTTTGTGTTTTAGGTGCCCATACTGAGATCATCTCATTATGGCACTTTTTATGGCAATATGTTCTGCACGTTGACATTTGTTTCTTCTGATTTTCTCAGGTATGCCTGTTATCTAATGGTTTACTCAGTCCAAAAAATTCCAGTCATTGCACTCCCCATAATTCTCAGCTTGGGCGTGTGTTTTAGTTCCACTTCAGAGAAAGACAGGCCATGATGCTGGGCTGTATGTCATCACTAGAACAGCATGCTAGCTATAAACCTTTATCTCTTGGCAAAGCAGAAGATTGGTTTTTTTTGTTTCCTACCTTCACAGGTTCATTGGAGTTTACTCTCGTTTGGTTTTTAACTCCTTCCTCATTATTTTTTCTTCTCACTGTATAGCAAATATACAAGCAGCTGTTCTTGATTTTTTCATTTAATATATATGTTCAGCTATGTTATTTCTCACACCCTCAATGACTAGAGAATGCACAGAATATTCTTGGATTTTCTTTCTGATTTTATAATTTCACTGCTGGATGTTTTCAGTTACAGATGTAGCTCCATCTAACAACACGTACACCAAGGACAACACACCCTTATTCAATGCACATCCTTGCACTTTGGAACACAGAATGGGAAAGGTTCATGGTGGATCGCACTTTCCCCTCTCTGGCACATTCATCTCGGGAAGAAGGAAAGCTGTGTTTTGGCAAAAAAGCAAATAGAGAGATATAAAGGAGTAGCTTAAAGCCTTCATAAACCTAGAGTAAGTCCAAATTTGTTCACACCTTGTGCTGAAATTTTCTTTTCAGAAGTATAACATAAACAGGGTACAGAAATATCTTGCTCTCTTCATGATCTATCCTGTTTTATACCTCTGCTCTCTGCTGTAATAGTAATTTCATTTGAAAAGAAGTGGCTTTGTAAATCTGTTCACTTTTAGCATTAATTTTTAATGTTACTTGTACTTGTATGGCACAATATCATGCAGAAAAATAAAAATAAGATGTTTGAAAAAAATCTAAAATTTATCTTTATCTGGACCGAGTGTGTAAACTCTAACTGCGTATTTTTCTGCTCTTTCACTATTTGGTATTCTAAGCTGCAGAGCATAATTTTAGTAGGGCCCTAAAAATCAACTTGGGCTTTACTCCATGACCTGCAGACCTGAAATTTAAGACAATTGTCTTTTGAAATCCCAAAGCAGGCTTACTTATTCCTCATTAATATTTTTCTAGCAAAAAAACCCCAATCAGACCCTCCTTTTAATGAACTTTTCTTCATGTACAACCTCAACATCTGCAACCTGGGCATGGGTCTCAAGTGGAAATATGTGTAAGAGATGATCCTTTCCTAAATGTTACATTTTACTGAAGTCAATACTATAAAAATGTCTCACAGATTTGTCACCTCACCTTTCCAAAAGAAGTAACCTGCCTTCCTTCCACATGTTAGGTGGAGGTTTGTCCATCTTACTCAGCAAGAACTTTACTAAACTCTAAAAGCCACAAAAGAATGCCAATAAGCAATTAGCTGAATGATTAATGATTTTAATACATGCAGTAAGGACATTGGCTAGAATTTATAACTGCCCAGTAAAACTAATTATTCATCAGAATGGTTAAAAAGATGGCTAGCCAATAACTGCCATATAACAAAATTAATTTTTTTTTAAATACTATGAAGAAAAACCATAAGGAATGGTATCACAAAATCAGGCAGAAACTGCAATTAAACAAACAGCTTAATTGTGACTCTGGCTGCTGGAAAATGAAATGTCTCTGTGAAATAGCTTTAAGAAACTATCAGATCTGCCTGTTTTAACTTAGGGGGACAGATGTAGCAAGAGCAGAGGCAACAAGATCCTATCTTCATGCAACAGCTTTAGCTTCCTGCATGAAGCAGCTTTAAAGATAAAGTTCAGGAGGTTTTATGGGATTGTGGGGGGTTTTTTTTCAGTAGTAGTAGTAGTAGTAGATTACTTTTTTGTAGTTGGTTGTTTGGAGGTTTGGGTTCTTTTGTTACTTTTTTTAAGGAAAAAGGTGAAAGAATTTGCCATCATCTTCAAAATCTTACAGCTTTCTTTATAATTAATATCTGGCATCAGAGAGCTATAACCAGAGGCCAGCATGGTACCTTCCACACTGATAGAAACATTTCTGATGAGAGTCTTTAGATTGCTGGCGAGAAGACTCCTGGCTAAACTAAAATTTCTTTCTTAATGTTGATGTCACCATTTCACAGAACTGCAGGATGGCTTTTAAACTTGTTGCTTCTTGTTTGAAATTAAACAGTTCTAGAATTAGTACCGGAAATCCTGAGACTTCCCAAAAGCAACAAAAAAATTCAAATTTTATCACTCATGGTTGGAAAAAGCCCAGGGAAGAAAGTTTAAACCTATGTAGCTAAAAGAACAAAGAGGGATAGACATACAGGAATCTCCAACTTTGCAGAAGTTTTGCAAAGACAGACAATGTTTCCCAGGAGACACAGAAATGTGTGTCCTGGGAAACAGGACACACAGCAATCAGATTAAACTTCTGCAAAAAAGCTTTCAAATCTCCATCAGACTAAACAAATGATGACCGGAAATGAGATAACTTACAGTTTTGAGGAAAGAAGACGGCACGAGCTCATTTCCCAATTAACTCTTTTTCAGCCTAATAATTCTCTGAAGGGGATTCTAACATCACATAAGAAGAGAAAGTTCAAAGAAAAAGGAAAAGGCACAGAAGTGGTCAGCTACAATAAGCATATGCATCATTCTGAAGCATAATTTGTTAAAAATTAATTTTTAATACTGATTTATTCTATGACTGAAGGAAAAAGGATAACACAGGATACTCAAACCCAGAAAGCACCAAGTGGACGTGGCTTCTGCAAATGATTATTAGCTCTACAGGGTTGTCAAGCACTGGAAGCGACTGCCCAGGGAAGAGGGGGAGCCACCATCCCTGGAGGTATTTAAAAAGCAGGCAGATGTGGTGCTTAGGGACGTGGATTAGTGGTGGACCTGGTCATGTTAGGTTAATGGTTGGTCTCGGTGACCTTAAAGGTCTTTTCCAACCTAAATGATTCTTTGATTCTGTATCTTCCCAACACGGCAAAATAAACTACAAAAATACAGCAACCCCAACTGAGTGCTAAAGAAAATGAGACACTGGAAAATATGTGAATGTTCTCACTAAATAAGAAGTCTCAATAAATAAGAAGTCTCAATAAATAAGAAGTCTCTTCATACTGCACTCCTGCAGTATGGATGTGCTGGCAGACTGTTAAAGAACAGGCTACCCTGTTGGTAGAAAACTCCAGTTGATGTGCATTTTGAGAGAAGCCTCAGTTTATATAGCCCTGCATGTACAGACTGGAGAACAATGCAGGGGTGCAAATAAATTAGCTCCACAATAAAATCATGTGTAGTTATTTTTAATCCATAAATTTCTCTGCAGTACATAATGGATGGTGTGAAATATTACCATTTCTGATGGAAACTAAGCTTGAGAGTGCCCATAAATAGAAAATGGATCTGACAAGATGACAGATTAGCTGGTGTTAGGGAGCCACTATGCACAGTGGGTGGTGCAGTCTTATTATATCTTGAATATCCTACTGGTTTCTGTGAGATCCAGGTCACTGGACTACCTTTCAGCCACAAAACAACTGCAGCCAGAACGGACTTTCTCCCTCTCAAATACTTACCTTACTTGCAGAAAGAGGAGGGAAAGAGGTTCCCTAATGTTTCTGCTCCTAGTAATCAAGGCAACACAGAGCTGGCTTTTGGTCACAGCTATTACTTAATTCTTTATGATATATACGGTAATCACAAAAAGACTTTGACTTATTGTCAAAATGAGTCAAAAACTCTAACTTTACAGACTGGGAGTTTCGTCTTTGCTTGCAAGAAATGTTGTTCACCTAAAGACAGTCATGCCAGTAGAATACCGAATACATAATTCTTTGAAAATTGACTTCTTAAGTTTCCATCAAGTGTCTTGTAAAATTTTGCTCCCTGGAGGTCTGTTTCAGTAGCAACCATATTCTCACATATGGAAGTTTGAAAAAACCCAACTAACCTAAAAAAACCCGTAACAAACCATAAACTATTTTGCTCCAATCTTCATGCTATAAAAAGCATATTATCTTTTCCTGTTCACCTGAGTTTGACGAGGCTGAAAACAAAAATATCAAAGCAACAATATCTATTAAGTAGAAACTCTGGTTTGTGTGTCATCTTAACCTGCTTCTCAATTCACACTATAGCATTCAAAGCATATAGACTTTGAAGTAGCCTATATTCTCTAGTTTTCTTCTGCAAAGTACAGTATATGTCAGATTCAGACAAAATACCAAAAAATGACTGTATATTTTATTAAAAGCCTATTTTTGTTCTCTCTCTCTCTCTCTCTTTTTAACAAAAGCCTAATTTAGTTGTTGTTCCCTTAGGTACGAGGTACACAGTTCATAATTCATTTGATATAAAATGTCAGTTTAGATTTTTGCACTTCTTTGATAAATGAGAAAAAACACGTACACTTCAATTTCCTTCTACGAGGTTTCACTAACAGAAGCCCCCCTTCCCATTGTGCTGCTCAAAGACCTTTGCGTTAAATTAAACATCAAGATTCAGAAACTGTAGGGAATGATATTTCCAAGACATACAGTACAAATACATGAGGCTGGGAAAAAAGGTAATGATTTTTCCTACCAGTAAAGTGATGTCTCCCAAAGAGCATCTTTGATCCTTGAATTAGTTCTCAGTTATAATTTAATATATCAAAACTGTCAGCAGCTTTCCTTACATTTAAACATAAAGTGATATAGTCAGCTCCACAAAGAGCAAAATAAAACATTCAGGGGCTTTCTCCCCCCCACCCCCGCCATGTGCTTGTGACTCTGAAGTCCATCAATATTAATGGAGAAAATCTGTGTACATCAAAGGAGACAGCAAAGAATTAATTTAATTGTATCTGTCATCATTACTAGTATGGAGTGGTTTTTCCTACATAACCAAATCCTGCCATTGAACAACGTGCAAAACTCTTGGGGGTGTGATCTGCACAATGGAAAAGAGAAGACTCAAAAATTTAGTTCTGGAAATAAAACTGATATAATTACGAAAAATAACAACAAAACACTGTGTATTATTCTCTTATGTAACACATGAGGCCAAAGCTGACAAATCTGAACTACCACATGTACAAAGTAAACAAGAATTCTTATCACTCCTCCAAATGCCAGCTGCAATGCTATGGCTGTCACTTCACGTTACAGTCTGGTCCAACAGCTGCAGTATCAATAAAATAAGCTGTATTAGAAAATAGCAATAGGATCACATTCTGATGCTCATGCTGAGTATTAGCACTGATGAACAACACACATCCACAGCCATGAACGCCTAGAACTCAGCACCTTCTCCTCTTGCCCTCTGTGCTGCTGCCGTGCACTCTGCCTCACCCCAGCCCAGGAAGTGTCATCAGTCCCCGGTTACAACAGCACCTGCTCTCTTTTCCCCAGTAAATGAGACTTCTCCCTACACACACTAGCAGAGTTTCAACAGGATAGATGGACAGTATTCTGCATTCCCTGCTTAAGAACCCAAATATTAGTACACTCCACAGCAACGGGGAAATGGATGAATAATCCAGATCTCCTTTTTTTCAGGCAGTGTTCTAACAGAGATAAGCTATGAAAGAATATGAAAGGTAAAACCTCCATTCCACCTAACTGTGGTAAAAATCCCTGACTGTTTTTATGGATTGGTCAACTGACAGAAATATAATCTAGGTGTTATATACTGAAGCAAAATATTTAATATTTAGGGTGAATAAAAAGCAATTCAGACAAGACTTTTTCCACACAGAAAGAATCTGTTCAAAATATAGAGTTGACTTCTCTGATGAATTGGGTAAAAGGATTGCAACCTTTTATAGTCAAGCTATCCACATAGGAATGTTCATACAGAATTATTAAGTAGCTACTCATCAGTTAAAGCCCCGTTCTAGACACTTTTAACAAATAAACCATTTATATTAATTATTTCTGGACTTAATTTCCTTAGATAATAGTGAAGAACACATAAATCCACTGGAATTGGTGGTAGTGTGTCAATATACAACAATGAATGATCTGTTCACAAGTATTTTTACTGAAAAGACCTTGACTACTGTCGTTTTGTTCAAAATCAGGTAGCCGAATTGATTAAAAGTCTTTGTAGCACCATCGTGCTTTATTCAAACCCAAACCAGGCTGAACGTGTTTTGCTTTCTGTGCCATTTCTGAGACATTTCAGAGCATTTACCCCAAAATACGCATACTGTACATCACAGGTTGAGGTAAAGCAAATACCTTGGCAATACTTACTCTCTAAAATACAAATTTTCTTCAATCTTTTGACAAACAGTAGAGAGCCAGGGGAAACTTCCTCTCCTTCATTCATTTTTAAAACATAGGGCTAAATCCTCAACACAGAAAATTTACAGCTGATTAATTCAGATTACAACCATCAGTTGAGTATTTTGGACAGCAGTATCAATTTCTTACGAAGAACCCTCTCAAACAGGCTGCTTAGTATGTAAGAGCACTTACAACTTCAATGTAAAGAAAAACAGAGAAAATAGAAGTATTTTTACTTTATATAGTGCCATCTCTTCACTAATTCAACTTCTTTTCTTTGCATACGTATTATTAGAAATGTTCAGATAATCTAAAATTGGTCATCCCGAATGCACACATTTTCCCTGTACACGCTGGCAGCATAAACTATGGTGACACCTTTCACAGAGAGGCAACCCCCCAGCCTAAGCTAAGAGGCAAGAAGAAAGGCTGACAAACTTTGTGGCATGGATATTATACTTTTCAGCATGAGGAGGAATATAAAATTTTCTTTTACCTCCCGTTGCTAACATATGCCTCCCTTTATCTGTAAAATGGGAATAGCAATCCTCAGTCACCTGAGAAGCCTACTGGAAATCTGAATTAGCAGATACATTTGTAAAAATCATAGAAGCAAATAGGTCAGTGTACAAACAGCAAGGATTAATATAACTCAATACTGGACATATCCCCCTGTAACATGGAATACATTAATTCCCTTTCTAATTTTACTCAGCTGAAATTAATCTAAGAGCACAATATTTCTTTGTCAGAGGAATAAAAATGATACGCATAGTGATCCAAAGATAAAAAAAAGACAATCATGTACATGAACATGCATATACTTATATATCATATTCATTTTTGTGTGTGTGCACCTACCCGTGCATGCAGACACAGAAATAACATTCAGAAAGAAAAGAACAATGAGGAAAAAGCTGTAAAATGCCAGGAATCAATCATTAAGGGCTACAGACTCCAATAGTTGCCTTTGTTGAAAGAAAGAGGGTAGCATACACCAATACTGTGTTATAGAAACACCTGAGAAGTGGTGATTCTCAACTTCCATTTTCTCTCCCTTTCTGCCTTTATAGAGAAGCTTATTCCTCCTTAGGTACTCAGCCAACTAACCTAAAGATAATGACATAGATGTAACAGAACAAAGAGTGCTACACTAAGAAAAAGTAGGGAAAAGTCAAACTGAAAACACTACCAGAACAAATAATTAGCTATAAGAAGGAAAAATACTACATTTCTGCAAAGTGTTTTAAGAATTCAGATATAAAGTTTCAGATTTTTAAAATTCAATTTCAGATCTTTTTCCAAACTACAGAGAAAACTCCCAAAATGGAGTTACTAAGAATAATTTTTAACTGTAAATAGAAGCAGCAAAAAAAAGCAAAAGCACTTTTATGGCCATGATGTTTAAGAAATATCATCTCCGATTTTGTCCCTAGCTAAAGAGAGGAAAAGACTGGTGATTTAAACTACATTTAAACCTCAGCAAGGTCTTAAAAAACCCCTTAATTTTTCCCCCCATGAAGCTTTTTTTCCCTCTAATGTGGAAATGTGACAAATATGCAACAGGGTGACAGAACTTTGCTGTAGGTGTAGAGAGTTCATTGCAGACAGAGGAGCTTCAAAACTTCCTGTACTCCGCAAAGTGGCTCAAACCTTCAAACCTTGCCACTTTACTGAAATGCTTTATGATCACCAGGCTGACTTCCATAATCTAGATGCTTCAAGTGCAGAAAATACAGAATGACATGCCAAAAAAATCCCCAACAAACCAATGAACAAACAATTCACAGATATTTCCCTTTGCTCACAGTTAATGAAAATGAAATTTTATTCCAAAACCTATAGGGGCAGGAGTTGTCAAAAAAAGAAAGTATAAAAACATGACCTTTTTAGAAAAGCAGTGCAAATTGTAGTAGCAAAGTAACACAGAAATTTATCTGATTCCTAGTACTTACATATATCTGGAAAATGGTTCTAAAGACAAAATTCACAGTGTGATTTTTCAAATGTCTTCTGTATGTTTTCACCAGGAATTTCAACAGCATTTTATTGTGGAATTCCTTCAACAGAACTAACTTATCACATAAAGAATACTGACTTTACTTACAGTACTGAAAAATCCAGTTCAGATTTGCTCAGAATGAAAAGAAAAATCTAAAGTAAAAAAACCCCAAGGATGAATAAGCTTGAGATTATAAAAAAAATTGCACACTTCATATAAATTGTGTCCTTTTTTTTGCGTACAATTGAAATTGGTCTGAAATAGGTTAATGTGATGGTAGGTAATAATTTTAAATAATGATCTACCTCTACATTTCACAACAGCCCATTTCCTCCATTTTTATACATTCTTCTGTACTTCTGAAGTACAGTTAAGCTGTAGTTTTTCAGCATGGAATCTTCTCTAGCACAGATTTCTTCTAAGAGATCTTAAGTACAGCCTGGATCTCACGCTAGGGCTAAGGTTTTGGAAAGACCTGAGTGAGAGACCATTTCAGTGAGGTTAATTGCCTGCTTATAGATGACCAATTAGCTGTTGCACAGTCTTCCCTGTCTCATCTGGCTCTCCCTAAGCAAGCAAACACATCTATGTTCTTCCAGGCAACTAAAATTGCTGGTTTGATCTTCTTGTCCCGGCTGTTTCATGCTGCTCTAGAAGAGACAAAGCAACCAAAGAGCTGATAAATGCAGGTGCCTGTCTGAAGGATGGAAAGGGCACAGCTGGAACTATGGGAGATCTGCCCAGCCCCAAAAGCACAGGTTGCAAAGGCAAAGAGAAGGAGGCAATCAGAAGAAAAGGACATCGTTGGAGTGTCATTGCCTGCTGGCAAAACTCCCCAGTTTTATGAGTAGGGACACTCGCACTAAGCTTCAATTTAAAGCAGCGTTTATGAGGCGTGGAGTTAGGCTGAGCCCCAGCTGGCTGCAGTTTAGGAAAGTGAGCAGCAAAGTGGGCACCTCTGTGCCTCCCATTGCCAGAGCCTGAAGACACAACTGTTCAGGAATGAGACTTCTCTCATCACTGGCCATTCCAAAACATGCATCCAAAATCAAGAATAGACACAGTACGAGCTCACTGAAAGGTGTACTGAACAGCCTGGGAGAGGGGAATAAAAGAAGAAAATAGCACTAATGAAAATGACAATCAGTTCAATACTGCAGAGATTAGAGAAGAATTACTCTTTCAGTAGATCAGCTCCCAGTTTTCCACACAAGCACTTTTGCAATTCTACCCTTGTATCCCCATGGTATCATCTTTCTGGACAAAAGAAACTGGAGTGGACAATTTACACATCTTGCTGCTGACACTGTAAGTAGCTAGGTCGTTGATGAGAGATGCAAGAGAGCTCCTTCCCCCTCCCTACTCTATCCTGGTCTCTCCTTAAACTACCTCTACAAAAGATATGGTCACAATTTTTCACTAAGAACTTTCTGTTAACACAAACGATATAGAAAAAAAGAATCCTCTTGGATTCTTCCTCTTGGATTTCTCTCTAAAGATAGAAGGGAGAGAGAGGAAAAGGAGAAGAGGCAGAAGGAAAAGAGACAAAAAAAGGTGATGTCTTAAACACCTGAAATGTGAAGCAAAGGACATTCCTTCAAAACAGATTTTATGGTTTGACTCAATGTGATACTAGGAAAAATGGGAAAACAAATCTGTCTCACAAGGAAAATTCTAGCATATTCACGTTTGATTTTTCTTCCTAAATTATTCTGACTTAGCATCAGTTTGGTTTGTTTATAGAATATTCATTCCTCTAAGGAGGCCTGCTGGCTTCAGTGACCAACATGCATGAGCAAATGCTTTCAGATGTGAATGTAAGTTGTATGATGTGGTTCCTCCTTGTCTGCATAATTAGATCAGAGGTCCTATGATGAGGTTCAATATCCGAATTGATATTGATATAATCCAGTCTCCGAGGTGTTGCGACTTAAACTAACAGTGGCTGAAATCCTCTGGTTGCAGGACACCATCTCCCGCAGATACTGAACAAACATAACAGCTACAGGTACGTAGGCTCAAGTTTTGCTGCCGAGAAGAAGCCCAGGCAGAGGCATGCACTATTCCACACAGAAACGTGGCTTAAGGGTCTAAGGCAAAACCTTACATCTTTCCCTGCTAGACATTCCTATGTTGTGCAAATCATGGACAGAGCACATAATCGAACAGCATACCTAATAAATCATGGCAGTGTTTAAAGAGGCACTTCACCACTTAGGCAGGTTTTTTTCAGAGTATCTTTCCTTTTATGTTTTACACAGGAAGTATGTATCAATACTTTGAGGCTCTTTTCTGCAGATAAATCAGCACCAAGTTAATGGTTTTTAAGCCCTAGTATAAGAACCCACAGGGAGATAACTCTGCAATCTGATACAGAATTAGCATCCACAACAGTCTTCAGACCTCTTGTCATGACTGGAAATCCAGTCCTTTTTCCTGCTTTGTAGGTGATTGAGCCTCCACCTTCCTGCTTCCCATCAGAGCAGCAGCCTGTCCTTCTTTTTGCACCTATTTTTTCAAGATAATCCATCTTCTTCCCATTCCCTTCCATACTCAGTTTTGGTGGCCAGAGGAAGGGAATAAATGGATTTAACTAGAGTATAACCTATTATCAGCAGTGATTGCAAATTTCCTTTCTGCTAGCTCACCATCCCTTATTACAAAGCAATTCTAAAATAATGGGGTCTTCTATGTGCCACTACATCAGAAACCGCACTCATTGAGGAGAAAAATGTTTAACCAAGAACTCTGTGCAAAAGACTTTCTCCCAGAATTTTGCAGTTTTATATCCTCTGTAACACTTCAATTCATTTATCTAACTAATTTAATCCTAAAACAATTTGTTTTCCAGATCTTTTACTGGCTGGAATCCTCAAATTAATGTGAAGCACTCGCTAGCATATTATTTTTTTACAGCTTCTACCAAAGCAGTTTAGGGCAAGATAAATAGAACAAATTTATTCTTTTTGGAAAAAATATAAAACTCAAAAAAATTTACTTCTACCTCTGCAGTATGAAATTTGTCACTAATCATTTTAAACTATGCCCTTTTATGCTTCTTCCATCTCTTTTAGCTTTCTGTGCAGTTCTTTGATGTAACAAAGACAGTTTCAGACAAGATTTCAGTTCATCTGGAAAAAAAAAAAGCTTTAAGTCTTGAGGCAAAAAGCAGTGTATTTAAAATTTATATACTCCATAATGCCTTTGTTCTGAACTTGAACATCCTGAAAAACTTCTCCGCTTTCTTTTGCTTTCCGACTCTGAAGATCATTTGTTCTCATGGTTTCAGCTTCTTATTATGCAACAGTGACTTTAACTGGTGGTTCCAGCATTTAAGTACATGCACAGTCATGGCTGACCCTTTCTGATCAATTGCCAATCCATACAGGTTTGACTGATAAAAGAGCCAATTAGATTTAAGCAAATTAAGGGACATCACCAATGTCAACCACTTATTAAACTGAATGCTGAATTCCATGCATACCAAACACTAATGCACCAAGTCCCATTAAGAGTTGAAATCCTAACCCCATTAGTAACTCCAGACCACTACAGGGTAAGGGTCAAAAGAAAGTTTCATATTTATGGATTAACATTTGGATTCAGTTTTTATTTTTTAAATCTTTCCAAGAACTCTTGAACCTGCACTGCAATTTTAGTCAAGAGCTTAGATAAAATAAATTCCTTATTTCTAAGATGGTTTTAAGCGTTCACTTTAAGCATGGCGAATCAGCTTGATAAGAAATTAAGATACATTCAATCAGGTTACACTAAGGATTTGGTGTGCTTTATATTGTTTGCAATGTGTTTTAAAGTTTAAAAAAAAGGAACAAAAGAAATGCATGTTGGAAAAAAAACTGTGTCATAATTGCAAAACAGTAATCAGCACCAACTTCAAAATGGAATACTCCTTTGTCCTCTATCACTCTCCCTCCTAGACAATATTCCATCAAGCTCCAATAACTACTCCCCACAGTACAGATCTCTTAAATAGCATTTTTTTGTTATCCTTGAAAAGAGAATGCTACATTTTAACACTCATTAAAAGGCTGTGCTTTTGTACATAACAAGACCTTCTTTACTTTTTGATCAAACAAAACTTCTCTCCAAGTGAAATCTTGGCCACTGAAGTAAAATATAAAATTCTTTCTTATTTAAGTAGCATCTAGATTTCATTTAGTGATTTAGAAAGTGTGAAGGCACTGAATACTGCCCAGCATAAAATTACCATAATACTCATAATTTAGCATGCAATGGAATTGTATAACATTCAAAGACTCATTATAATAAACATCCTAGTAAAGCAAACATATATTGTCCTAGATACACACGTGTGTGTCTGTACACGTGTACACATACAGTGCAAATACAGTGTGTGAGAGCACTTTTCTCATATGCACTGCTTCATTTATTATTCATTTCTCTACAGATCACAGTCCACTGGACAATAGAATGGAAGATTTCTTTAATAACTCTCACTGCTAATTTAATTCTACTTAAACACACATATCCTAGTGAATGCCACATGCTTTTCAGCATGATTTTATGTGTAAATCAGGATAATATGTTTTCAGATCATTAACTAAAAGGAAGCATGAACTAAAACCTATTTAACCAATGAGGTATTGCTTTTAAACTACCACAAGGTCATAAAAAAGATAATTTCAAAGCTATAAGTTTTCTAATTGTAATCAACAACAATCTAATGATGAAAGAAAGTGTATCTTAATGGCTGTCATAAACTTGGGCACATCCTTGCTTGTCTTTAAAGATCCTTTACTTTGTCATTTGGTGAAATTTTCACTACCAAATTTTGCTAAGCAAAATTGAAATGTGACACTGGTGTTAGAAATATCAGTGTCATACTGCTCAGTCTTAAATGAGCAGTAAAACTCACATGCAGTTTTATTATTATATAAGAATGTATATTTTTTAATAGCAGGTGCAACTTGACAATTGGATTGACAAAGTATAAAATATGCTGGGAATTGACTTTTCCCTTATTTCTCAGTGATCTGTCATAAAAACTCTGTATTTTATTTACTCCCTTTCCTGAAGTCCCCAAACCCAATCCATGTGTTTGCAAGCAAATTGTTTCAAGCCTGTATTTTTGAGCTATAAGGTTTATGATTTTTTTTGGTTTTGCTTTTCTTTGCTTTTTTTTTCAAATTGTATGTATGTCCCTCTACACTGTTCTTGCTCAACACCTACACCACACGTCTTTCAAAAACAAGTGTTGTTGGACTCTCACTTAAAAATTCAAAATTACCTTAAATTAATTGTATCCATTGGCATTTATTTAACAAAAACTAATTACCTAGGGTGTCCATGAAAAGAAAATGCAAAAGAAACACATCTACATTAGCTATAAATGTAAGCTTCCTTGAAAACAACAAAATAACAACAAAGCCACAAAACAAATCATTGCACAATGTTTAGGGCATATTTGCTCAATGCTCTTTTTTCAAATTGTTATGAAGATAATATGAAGACTGGCTTACAGCCTAATTCACTGTAAATCAGCACATTGTAATTGACTTTCTTACAGCTACACTATTTTGTGGATTCTGGTTCAATATATTGCTAGTGGTTTATATTACTATTATTTTAAAAATTCTCTAATATTATTAAACAAATTCTCTAATCCAGTAAATGCTCCTTTTCAGCACTTACAACTTTTACTCTAAAACAGATTACAAAATGCAGGTGAGTTTCTCTATATTCTTGGGCTAGATTAGCTGTCCATGCCAGAATACACCACCATTCACAGAAAAAAAATGAAGTACATAATGCACTTCTCACCCTCATAATATACTAACTACACAACTATGTATTTTCATTTTCTAGTTCTTAAATGGAACACTGTGACAAATTAGAAGCCAAAAAGAACAATTTTGTGAGTAAGAACTACTAATGCAAACATATTCTTCTGAACGTCAGTCCTCAGCTGCGATAATAAATACCGTTTTGTGGAACAGAGTGTTTGTGTAATTGTTACATGCACAGAAAAAGCACTTTTTCATACTTACCTCCTGGAGGCATGGCTATGGTTATAGCATCACTTATCAAGCTGCCCTGGCTGTTGGACGCATTCACTTGTACTGTGTAGTTAGAAAATGGAATCAGTCCTTTAATGGGTACCCATACATTGAACTCCTTGCTGCTGCACAACATCCGAGTATCATTTACAAGAGAATAATTAGCATTATCTGTTATGGAAAAACAAGAGGGGGAGGGAAGGAACAAATGTTAGACTTTGCATCTGTTACAATTCACTGTCTTTATGAAGCAAGTCTTATTTCTACTCGAATGAAGAGCTGCCATTTATACCAGTAACACACACAAAATTTTGGTCTTTTGGGAAGAAAAAATATTGTTAATGATTTCTTCCCCTTTGCCGACAGTTTGTGGTATTTGTAAATCTTGGAAAATAAACAAACCAATACATGAACCAACGAGTTGCAAAGCAGATTACTACATACAGCAAACAGAAGTTCTAGAACAGTTGTGTGATAATTGCAGATTCCAAACATTAATGATAATTCTTGTGCCCATGAAAGACTGGCAAAACCTTTCAAATTCACTAGAAAAATGCTTAATTTAGGAGTTTATAAGCTAATTCCTTTAGATGCATAATAAACAGTCATCTGCAGTAACACAGGCTTTCCAGCATGGCCTGCAGTCCTCTCAAAGACAAAAGAAGGATTTGAAGTACTCAGTTTATCAGCTGAAATCATCAGAGGGCACCACAGCAACCTACATGTCCTCTGCAACCCTTTTAAGATCTCAAACTTAAGATAAGACAATATTCTACCCTACAAAAATACAAAAAAAACCCCACCAAACCTTTCCAAAATACCTAGTTAGACTAGAAAATAAGAAATTATATATCAAGTAACATTTTTTTGACTTCAGGAAGACCTTGGTCACATATCTGACAGCCAGGCTGACTCATTTAAATATCATCTTATATTTTGAATATATGAAGGGCTATATAAACAATTAATATTACTATTACTATCCATCATTCCATGGAGAGCTCTCACACTGAAGTCAATGGAAATTCTGTATTACAAACAACAGCAGAATCACACAGGTCCAAGACCACAGGTATGAGAATGAGATTAAACAGATTATAACTAGAAAACTATTGTAAATCAATTAAGACATTTTCACAGCTAGAAGATTCAATATTTACATCTGAGTCCTCTACAAAATCTAAATAAGACAAAATTACAAAAAACCTAGAGAAAACAATCTTTCAATTCATTTTGTAAGGGACACTCATTGGACTTACTCATTTTGATGCAAGTTTCAAATGAACTATTAAAACTGAAATGCTATTAAATCAGAAACAATTTTTCAAATATTCCATATTTCTATGATGTGCATTAAGGTGCACTTGCAGTACATTTCAGTCATGCTCACATTACATTTTACCATGGATGAATGATCTGGATTTTTCCTCTAATTTTGGGATTCCTATGAGCAATCTGGTTCACTTACGGTACAACTCCCAAGCCATTCCTTTATTTTGGTGTTCATGAACTGCGCTGGTGTTTTCAGCTATTCTACTGGTAACATACAACAAGCTTATTTTCTGAGGTTTTGGGGAGGGGGACAGCTTTGTAAAACTTTTTTATAAATCTGCCTTGTAGCCTAGTTCCTCATTGCTCAAACCCTACCTGGATTACACCCTGCCATAGCACCAGAACACCCAAACAGACTACAGCAGTGTGAAGGTAGAACGATTTCATGAACCCTGATGGATTTATTTGGATTTCACTGAAGTTTATCTGAGAGACCCTGTTTTAGGTACAGCAATGGAGGCAAAGCTTCTTATCACGCAAGAAGAACCACCACATTTTACACATTCCACATATAGAATCCCGCAGAAGCAAAGTTGTTTTGTCTCAGATTACTCTTATGTACCCAGGCTACTCAACCAGCACTGGAAAAATGCATCTGCATGACTTGATCTCAGCTTTTAAATTGTATATCAAACCCCCCTTCTGCACCTTTGTGAAACTGTCCCTGTGAGTGATTTGGGAGAAACAATCCAACAAAGCACACTCCTCCTTTTATCTATCACAGTTTTTGTGATGTTATTAACTTATTATTTGTGAAGATTATGCAACAATATTTGACATATATATTCTTAAGGTCCTAGAGACATTAAACACTTAAGGACTCAGCTGGCTGTGGAAAAAAAAAAAAGACGCATTTTTCAAACATTTCACCTCCAGCGTGTGGGGAAGTTTAAAAATACAGTGTTAACAGATCAGCACATAGGATAGATTCAAACCTCAAGCATAAAAGGAATTTGACTAACAGCAATTTATACATGCCAAATTCATGTGAAAATGAAACTTTTTCTATCAACAGTACAGTTTTAACTTGTTAATATTTTAATTTCATCCACCTGAGCCTGGAAGGAAACCATGTACTTCCTCTGCTGATATTTTTATTCCATTATAAATCTTTCTTCCAATGGCTAACTATACTCTATTTTAAAAATACAGTTTCAAGTAACAGAAAATGAATAAAAAGGATAACACTCTATTCCAAGTTGCCTGGATAACAACATTAATATACAGTAATTATACAATTAGTTGTAACATTAAATTCTAGTTATAGCAGAGTGATTACTCGGCAATTATAAGAAGTATATAATTACTCAATAATTAGGAGAAGTATGTAATTACATAACCATTTTATTCAGCTCAAAAATGAACTTGCAAATTTACAATGAGATAGACAACACAGCAGCTCAAAATTTTTCATTGCTTCTAATAAAAAGTTAAGGAGTACTTGCAAGTTTCCTAACCCAAATTTTACACAGACAAAAGGTGTTTTATCCCAATTCCCAGCCAAGGAACTTACTGCTGCTGGCAAGTAAAATATTAGAAGAACGTTTTTAAAATGCAGGTCTTGCTGTGGCTGACTTGCAATATGCAGCTTTGCCACTTCTCACTGCCTAAACTTTGCTTTCAGTGGGCTGGAAAATGCAGACACATAGGTTCAGCCTGACAGAAAGCGATACAGCGATAACCCTGTCATATCATTCCATGCCACTCCTGCCCAGACTGCCTCAGTGTGGACCCAATTTGTGAGTATAAGTGGATGAGGCCTCCCTTTGTCCATTTTTCCTGTGTGTTTTTCTCTCCATCCTGCTCTCAAGTCCTACTGTAGCCCACCAGCAAGTCCGCTGCACATCTAAACAGCAGCTGCCTCAGACAGTGGTAAAGTCCTAAGAGACATTGTTCTACTTCAGACAAGTGGTTTGTACCAGAACACCTCCTCATTTCTGCCTTGTAATTCCTGCCATGAATAGACACCAGCACTCCAACAAGCCAGATTCCCCCACGATTCTGTTAACATGAACAACCTAAAGGGGCAGACAACAAACTCCTACATCTGGCTCACCACATCCTTCAACACTTAAGGCATGCAAATACCTGTACCAAAAGATGAATCCCGACAGGCGAGGGCCCAGAGCCACCATTTTCTGTAAACTCTTAAAAAATCTAAATCCTTTGCAGACATGAAGGGCTCCCCCAAGCTCCTAAATCTTTCCATATTTTTGCATAGTTATGGTTTTGTTCTTTTACTAGCCTTCCTGCTCAGTTCTCCCTATCTCCCAAAAATTATCTGAGGGGCTTCTTTGCATAAGGCTCCTATTTCTACAATACTTCTGCTGTTCCCAGTTTATTCCTAGTTTATATCAGATGAAAGTAGGTCAGTTTTTCAGGAAAAGATCCATATGAAGAAATGACAGCTAAAGAATATCCATAAATATACTTAAAAGTGATGTTTAGTTGAAACAAAGTCAGGGAATAAAACATGCTTGCAGTAAAAAGACTCACAAATACATATTCCATTCAAAATCACTGTTTAAAAGTACTAAGCTTCAAAAAGCACTCTAGCTGGTGAGTGTCTGTACTTGAAAGTTCATTATGGTTTTGGGTGGACATTTTGCAGGGACTCCCAAGCAGATGTGCATTCCTGTTACTGAGCACCCCTGTAAATAGGTGAATTAAGCTCCTGTGAGTCAGTGGTGCATAAATTACTGCTGTCCTGGGTCCATCATCCTGCGGGGTTCACTAGATTGAAATAACATAAATGGGTATCCTTTTCCATTCTTGTTATAATCATTGTCACAAGAATTTTAATGCCTCATATATTCCATAATTTTTTTCTGTGTGCTGTACTGCTCTGACCTTTTCAATATTCTGTAATTTGACTGGCTGGCGATTTCAAGTTCTCTCCTTTTTACAGCCTTATTAACTTGTGGGGAAGAGGTGAAATGCACAGCCAATCAGAATACATAATATTGCAAAGGTCACAGCAGTACAGTACAGCATCAGCAGACACAGAATACTGTATATTAGTCATTAGTGTCTTGATATCTTATTCATGTGACAAAGGTTGTCAGGAGCGCAGGAAATAGTACAACATGAAACCATTCTCATGGCAAAGAAATAATACAAACTAAACACATTCCTCTCACATTTAAGAACTTTTTTCCCCCCACATTTGGCACATTTAAAGGTACTCTTTCCATCAGAATCAAAATTAATGTTTTTAAGGAAAAAGGTAATAAATTGAGATGTTTCATTTCTATGTAGTAAACAGACAAAGACACATATTTCACAAGCGTGGGCAAATATCAACACTGCATTTGTGATTAATACGAATCCATACTGTACATACAGTTCCATTATGTCCTGATAACCTTTTTTACATTATAGAACATGTTGCCCCACGATACTCAAGCAGACAGAAGCAGAACTATTACCACTGTAGAAGACTACTCAAAGACTAAATGTAGCAAAAAGCCAGCTCAAGGAACAGTTTCTATAAGTATCTATACAAAGATTACTTAGTTAACTATCACAAACACTTAAGAGTTGTTTTTATGCCTGCTTTATGTGACTGTGAGCAAAAGGAGGTTAAGCCTCATATCTTGGGCCACAGAAAAAGTTAAAATCAGATCAGAACAGCAAAATAAAAATGAAACAAGAACGCACTTTTTCGGCCCTTTTCTCCAGAACTCACCCTCATTGACACCAGTTTCTGTCCCTATGCTAGTTTGTGTCTCTTTGGCACCACATCTTTGGGGGGAAATTTTGTGAATATGCACACTTCCTTGTGTCTAAGCTCATTCTTTTGTCCATTAGTTTTGCCTATCCTTCAGCCTCATAACTACCACAAAATCTGCTCCTTTCTTCCCAGCTAAGATTTTTCTTTTCTCCCTCTCTCCCTTTCCACTGTTTCTAATGCAGTATTCAGAATAAAAAAATATCACTTTCCATTAATTTGATTATCCCAACACAAAACCAGTTGAAAATACTTCCTTGACACTAGTGGTGGCTCACTTTTCCTAAGAATTGCAATAATTAACTGTTCTAAAATCATCCTCTCAATTGTAACATTGACTTGTCAAGTAGTTTAGCTTTGATGCCACACCCCTTTTCAACAAACTGTTGGGAGCGGTTTATGTGTTTTGAGACGAGGTTGGTTTTTATGTTTTGGCATCCTGTTTTAGAGGATTTGTTTTGGTTTTTTCTTCCTTTTTTTCCGATGAGCACACTGCTGATTTTTTGCCTCAATGTCTTGAACCACTATTTGTTCCCCTTCTCCTGAGTTGACAGATGTATTCTTCCTATGGGACATATCATGGTCACAGTCCATCAGACTGAGTCCAAAACTTGAAGACTCTCTTAACACACGAAAACTTCACTATGATAGGCTAGGAGGAGTTGCTGAATAAGTCAAAATGGGTAATTTAAAAGCAGTGTGGGAAACTGGAAAATTATTAATCCAAAATATTAATTTTCCTGTAAATAAGAAGAGTTTCACATTATCTCCATTCAAAAACTTTATCTTTTCCCTTTTTCCCTGGGAATTAAAAGAAGCCATTAGTTTAAAAACTGAAAAATGGAAAATATTTGAAGAACAAGATCAAAATCCATATTGGCACACAGCAGAAATCTGAAAGATCAAAGACCCAGACGCAGATTCTGAATATTACTCAAGTCATCACTCAAAGAGACTTCTTACAGACTCAGATTTGGTAGAGCTATCTTAGACTGTCTTGAGACATCCAGAATGTGTATGTTGTCTGTCACTGACACTGGAAAGGGATTCCTCCTCCCTATTCAGCTTGGTGAAACACACCGGGAGAGCTCATCCTGCTCTGGGATCCCCAGTACAATGCAGATGTGGATCTACTGGAGTGGAGTCTATGCAAAGACGATTAAGGGCTTGAAGAATCTGTCACCCACAGAGAGTTTGAGAGAACTGAGGTTGTTTAGCCTCAAGAAGAGGGGAAGGATCTTAAAAATGTGTAAAAATATCTGTTGTAAGGGCATAAAGTAGACAAATACTTCTCAGAAATATATAGCAGCAGAACAAAAGGCAATAGGTACACAGAGAAAATATAAGAAATTCTGTTTAAACCTAAGAAAAAACTTTTTTACTTTGAAATTGGTCAAACACTGGAACAAGTTGCTCAGAGTCTCCTACTTTGGTGAAACTCAAAACCCAGCTGGACACTGTCCTGGGCAATGTGCTCCAACCAACCCTGCTTGGAGAAGAGAGCTTGAACCGGTTGTTCCCTAGAGGTGCTCTCTGACCTCAGCTGTTATATGATTCTATGAAAATTTGTAGAATGCTTCAAGAACCCTAAGGCAAAGCAGGGGTAATCATTATGATGAAAGCATGTTCCTGTCAGTAGAAATAAGTGATTATTAGTGTTACAAACACTAAGTAATGTGCATTTATGTGCTCATTAATTCTACAGACTGAAATATGAATAAAGCCCACAGCTTGATGTGAGAGCTCATGCAAGAAAGTTAGCACAGACCCCGTGGATGGATAATGACTGTAGCCGAGATTAGGCTTTGTCATGATGGCAGGCAGGAAAGAATCTTCTGTGTGTGGTCTCATCTACCCTTTGGAGCTTTCAGTTCAGTGCCATTAGGCTTTGAACCAAAACCCTCTGTAATTGTTGATGAAGCTGCCAAGAAGAAACCTTTTTGATTTGAATTACTGTTTTAGTTTTTCTCTTTACTCTTTCATAAACACAGAAACATCTAATGAGTCTTGCAACTGAGTCGGTCTCATTTAGACCTTTCAGTTAAATCAGTGTTTCCAGTATAGTGTTAAATCTCTGCTGTAATTATATTCATCTCTACTGTGACTCAATTTTTCTGCAACAGCATCAAGGGGCATCAGTTCTGGACCCCCCACACTGCACACTGTACTAAGTGCTTTAGAGATACAGAGTAAGAACGCAGCCCATGACCTAAACCAAACTCTGGAAAGCATTCTATGAGCAGAACCAACTTCTCTGGATTTCAAAAAGATTTCCAGTGTCCAAGCACTGCTATCCTGACACGAACAGGAGGAAGTGTCCCAGCACAGTTTAGTAATGCAAGTGGCAAAACACCACATTGTACGCAAGACATCAAATAGCAAAAGCATTTGCTGCACTTGCAATCTTAAGCTGATGACAGAGCATATAGTCACTGATTTCATCCATTTTGTTTGAGGGGTTTTATAGACCAATGATGAGACTTTATCAAGTTTATTTCATGAGGGATTTTATACACTAAAAAAAATTCAGAAACAGTTAGCTTTAAAACCTTCAAGTTTGCTTCTCCATGGTTAGAACATTCTTTCTCTAGCTGCAGCAGTACATAAATGGAGATTATCACAGTATCTGCTTTCTGAATCTATGCCCATAATTCATGGATGCCAATAAGAATTTTCCATTCTCCAGGGACACTATCAGAAGGAGACTAGCTAAACACACAGAGCAGAACTTGGAGTCTCAAATCCATAATCAAATATCTAGATTGATTGTGTCACTTGCACTTGTATTGATTTCAATTGGAGCAGCTGACCCAAGGGAATAATAAAAATGTGGAATAAAACTGATTTATGAGAAGAAAATAAATCCTTTTGTGAGTGGTAATGAATTGGTACTATTTAACCCTTTCAATCACAAAGGGAGAACACTATTTATTTTTTCAGACTGCTGAGTCAGCCGAAAGAAGTCATATAAAAAAAGTCAATACTGTCAAATGCCATTACACTTAGTTGTAATACTTTGGAAGGAATGAAGCTCTAAACTTGATCTAGGATTTTTGTTTGACATAAGACATTCTTTTGGTTTTTCCAGTCACCATTCATGAGGTGTCATAAGTGATGTACTTGTAGATTGAAAGAACCACAGAATAACTCAGGTGAGTGTTTGTAGCACTTACATGTAAAGCACCTTCCTCTAGACTATTTAGGGCAAAACCACATAGAGTAACATAAACAGCCATATCAACTGCACACAAATATCCCTACAAAAGGATGACCTATCACAGCGGTCTTTCTGGTATCACACTAGAAACTTACATAGTCAAAACCTAATTTGATTGCCCCTTAGAAAGTGCAAAGGAAAACTTAATCAAAATCTTGTCAAATTCCAGTTTTCATCATGTTTTCTCTACCTGAGAAAACAGATGGGGTTTATATAAGTCTCTAAAGAGAAGTTTATTTGTTTGAAACCAACACGTAGAAGTATTCAAATCCAATTTCTTTATCTGCGGAAGCTCTAGGCAGATTGCATGTATCTTGTTTTGGTCATGTCATTGACACTAATCATTTTGTGTTTAATGTCATAAATTGGTTTTTTGCATTTAGTACTTACCACCTATACCGAAGCACAGTCAATGTAGTCTTCATGCGGTTTAAAAACTCTGGAAGACATTCATTAACTAAAAGACTGATTTTTGTAGGAAAACTGATTGGCAAATTCCCTTTTACTCAATACTGTTTACCAGAGCCATCTCTAGAAGATTGCTATTATTCCCTAGACTATTCCAGGGGAGTAGAAACTGTCCTGGAGCCTATCCTGCTATAGGCAGTCACTAGGAATTTCAGTCTGTTAAGAACTGATAGTACATTCCTCACAGAAATGAGGTCCAGCCCTATGTGTCTGCTTTATCACAGGAAACCAAATAAATTACTAAGTACATGACAGAAAATGTACATGTGACAAAAAAACATAACTATGGGAATAGAGTGATGCAGAAGATCAATTAAAACACCATCTGTGGTCCGATGCTAGAGTCTTCACCAAAGAAATGGTCAGATGTAGGAATTAGAAAGTGACTTTAATTTTGCTTTCCTCAGAGACACCTGTACTACGGAAAAGAACAGCATACCTGATACTGACAGGAATTAGGCTAGTAGATGGTGTATGGTGAAGCTCTTCAAACTCTACTGAAGCTTGACTAAACATTACTCAATAATCATCCTGAAGTGCATGCAAAACCATGAGTTTTGTAGCCGTGCAAATCAAAATTTAAATGCCATATTATTCCAAGGCAAAATACCCCTAACTCCTGCTCTGGTGAATAGATTATTTATGGCTATTTGAAAATGGGTTATGCATCCCCTTTGTTTTTCCCCTCAAACATCTTTAGGACTGGTGAGTCTTGTAGGTCTGTAGCTAGAACTAAGAAGACAGACAAAATGAGAGAGGAAGGAGACAAAATATGAAAAATCTCCTTTGGCTGGCTTGGAAAAGCAGCTAAGGGCTCCCACAAAAGTATTGTAATAATTTTTATTCCTCATCCTCAAGCCTTCAGCACAAGACAGGCTAGGAACTTCAAGGGACCTCAGCATTCCTTTCCCCACTTTTGTTGCCATCTGCAGGTGGTGTCTTCCCCTAGCAGTCAGTGCTTTTTGCACTAGGTTGATTCTTAACACTCCCTTTTTGACTTCTGATTGGAGAGGGTACTGAAAGCACAGTGCCCAATCAAGAATATAAAAGAACTTTCTTATAGAAGTCAAATGAATAGATGGTCTGAGTTTTACTCTATTTATTCATATATATAGTAAATATTAAACTAAAAAGATTAGATGAACAACATTCTAATGTACATATGCAAAAGGCAACTTGTTTATGTTGTATTCTGCTGCTAGAATTCTCCACTTTGCCAAGAGAATGAGTGGGATGCAAGGAACCTTTCTGGTACACCATCTCCAAACAAGCAGAGTAAGCAGGTGAATAATTTTTTTCTTTACAAAAATACCCGATGAACTACCTTGCTGAAAAGTATGGACTTTAGATGACGTGTCATCAAAAGAAGTTATAATAAGTATTAAAAACACCCTCAAGAAACAAAAAAACCCCAAACCCCATAACACACATTGATTTCTACAGTCATAAGCAGCAGAGTTCTAAGTACAACCCTGCAACTTTGTGTTATGAAACTCCCTAAGGACATACAGTTAATTAAGGATTCTCTTTAGGTCAAACTTGCATTCAAATGCATCACAACATCTTGGGGGATACAGATTTGGATTAATTTTGTGCTAATGCAGTCATCTGACAGAGGTAGGAAGATAAGAATTTCCTCCAAATCTCTCCTCTGGAAAAGAGGTAATACCTGATTCTTCCTGTCCTAGAACTTAATTTCAGGCACCCAGATGCAATTAAAAATGACCCTGTACTCTATCTGAACCAGCCTGAGAACAAATAGGGATGAATGAGGAAACTACTCAAAGGAAATAAGCCTGACTCTGTCACCTTTCTTTCCCCTCAAGTCCTCTGAGAATTGGGAGCATATCAGATAACAAGAACTCTAACTACTCTTGAAGAGGGAAAAGCTGTTTGTGAGCTGGTAGTATTAGTATTTTATGGTTTGGACTAACCAATTGCAAACCAAATTCCTCTTTAAGGCTCCTCCAAAGCAGATTCTGGGCCTTGAATGACTTGAGGCAAAGCAACTTGTCTTTGCATGTATTGAGCCCAAGCAGTGATGCCTGAGCACTGCAGAACTGGGACATGGCCCTCAATTCCTAAAGTCTTATTTCATCTCCATATGCTGTTTGCTAGAAACAAATACTTTCCTGGAAAACTAGAACATACCTATATAGACCAGAATGGTGAAACAACACCAAAAAAGCCCCTTCCTGTTTTTTAACAACTACTTTCACAAAGAAAGGTTTTCAGAAAAATGAAGAGTTGAATTAAAAAATGAAGGCTAATTGATACAGATATTTCCCTTGAATGCATTGTTAAATCATGGCCAAACAATGGAAAAATCCATTATAACTATCCTCCTCTATTGTCAGACAATCCACACCATCTCCTGCTGAACTACATTTCACACTTTCAGTGACCTTTTCAATCAGTTTATGATAGTATTTGCTTGACTTTCAATTTGGTTATTGGTAATGTTAACCAGGTACACACTATTTACCAACATCTTGCCATGCCATCATCTTAAAATAAAAAAAGTATCAGCAGTAACAGAATTAAAGAGCAATGAAAAAACAGGACATGCATTACAAAACATTTATATTAGAATCAAAAGTCGGGAATTTAGAGACACTGCAGCTAAAACATTGTCTCTTGCTTTTATGCATTACAATGTATCCTTTGCTGAAGTATTGTTGTTTGTACTGTAAGAAGATAAACACTCTCCATTCCAAAAAACCCCCACAGCAACTTTAAATCTTTGCAAATTATTTGAGATGATCTGTCCCCATTAGAAAAAA